>VZTE01002465.1:682842-729945 GCA_013397775.1 Eulacestoma nigropectus
GATGTGACCCGGGCGGGCGGGCAGCGGCACCGGCCCCGCCACCGGCCCGTCCCGTCCGCGGCCCCGGCCCGCCCTGCCCCGGAGCCACTCGGCCCGCGGACGCACCCCCCATGCCCGCTCACGGCCGCCCGCCGATAGCGGCTGACGCCTGCGGGGCCCGAGGAGGCGATGGCTGCGGATCTGGTGGTGCTCCTCTGCCTGGCCGCCGCCGCGGCCGCCGTGGAAGGTGAGCGGCGAGCGGGACTACCGGGAGCGGGTGGGATGCTGATCCGAGGGTCCCTGCGCCGCCCGCGGCGTCTGCAGCTGGGGAGCGGGCGGGGAGCGACTCCTCAGCCGTAAGGCACCGGCACGGCGCTTGTTCCCGGCCCCGTGGCCCCGGCCTCTTGTGCCAGGTCGGGGCACCTGGCCCGCGGGCGGTGCTGTCATCCCGTGCCCTCGGGAGGGGGCCGGGATGGAGGAGGGAACCCGCCCGCATCCGCGTGGGGCGAGCTGTCGCTCCGGCTCGGCTCCCCTTCCCCGCGGAGCCCTGCCCGGGGCCGCGGTGGGGTCACCTCCGGGGTCCCTTCTGGTCCCCGGGGCCGCGGTGGGACCGTCTCCGGAGTCCTTTCTGGGTACCCTCTGGTCCCCGGGGCCGCGGTGGGGCCGCCTCCGGGGGCCGTGGCGGTGCGCGGAGCTGCCTCTGCCAACCCTCCTCCTCCCAGCCCCGGCGGAGGATGGATGCGCCGGCAGCCGTGGGCAGGTGGTCTCCGTTTCTGGGGATGGACTGAGCCGGGGGACGCTTGGTCCGGCCATGGAGCCACAGAGCAGGTGCGTGCCCGTCCTCTCATCACGGTCCGTGCCGGTGGGCTGGGATCTTTTCCCCATCTCTCGCTTGGTCGTGGGATTTGCTGGGCAGCAGGAAGGTGCCTGCAGCCAAGACGCAGGCTCCGGGCGGTGGGCCTGGTGGGACAGCCAGCCCGCCCCAGCCTTGGTGCCGCGTCGCTGCTCCGTGCCCGGCATGGCTCTTAAGTATTGCTTCTGTTATTTTTTCTCTTTATTTTGCCACTGCCATCTTTCTTGCTGGTACAGCTCGTGGCAGGGGTTGCCCAGCAGAGCTGGAGCGGTGGCTGCGAGCAGGGGACGTGGTGCAGCCCCTCGGTCGTGGGCAGCGAGAGGCACGCGGGTGCGGGGAGATGATGCTCAAGGTCTCAAACCGCTGCCGGCCGGCGCGGGGCTGGGCCCTCCTCGGGGGGTTTTAATGTGAGTATGGTTGTGGCTGAACTGGAAGCTGTCAGAGACGGCAGGAGACTCCGGCTCAGCTCCGGGCAGCGAGGAGCTGGTTCGGGAGCTGGAATGCTGCTCCGGTAGGGTTTGGCCGCGGCTGCTCTCCGCTCGCAAGCGCGGCTGCTGGATCGTGGCAGCCCGCTTGCTGCAGCATCCCCTTCCCGCTGGCTTTTGGCTGACACAGGTGTTTGCTTTTCATATTTCTGGGGCTGCCTCATGACATCTCTGTGGGAATACCTGGAGGTGGGAGTGCTGGTGCCATGCCGAAACGTGATGCAACGAGCGCGCATTTGCTCGGTGGTGAAACCGCACGTGAAGAGGCAAGACCTGTTAGCAACGCATCGCTCGCCAGCGTTTGAGCGTCAGCGGCTTGAGGCACTGCTGGAATTGCGGCTGGATGGGAGACCTCGGCTCCCTCCTGGTCTGAGGGCACTCCTGGGTGTCACCCAGGGTGTCCCCCAGCTTGCCCAAGCTCTCCCTGGCACTGGCAGAGTCAGTGTACCTGCCCAGGACCGAACCTGTTGCGGAGTGGTGATATTTCTACTCTGCTGAGGAAGTTGCCTGGATAGTAAAGTACTATCTTAGGAGACATCTCAGATTTCAGGGAAAATTTTGGATGGGGAGTTTCTGAGGTAGAGCAATTGAATCTGATTTGGAGTTAAGGCAAGAGTCTAATGATGTGACTGTATAAAGAAAATGCATTTTTTGTGGGGTTTATTTAAATCCTACTGAATCTCTTGATGCAGAGGTTGAATTTGCTAGATTGAAACATGGTTTTCTTTTAATGGACCTGGAACATCTCCTAGGACCTGCCCTGCCCTGGGATCTGGCTTTGCCCCTGGAGCATCGGCGAGGCTGGATTTGCCGGCAGCCCTCTCTGACAGCACGGCAAAGCCACGGCTGGTGCCTTGCTCTGCCCTGGGCTGCAGGAGCAGCCGAGCCAGGAATGGCGCCCTGCATCCCAAATCAGCCAACGAGACAAAAAGTCTTTTTTCTGTGGTGGCAGGGGAGGCATCTGGGGGTCTGGACCCAGCTGGAGGGGGAGGAGGATGCAGCTGGGGTCACGGCCCGGGCTGCCTCCAAACCACTCTTGTTATTCTCCGTAAAACCTTGCTAACTCATTGCCTGCGGCATGCGAACCTGGATGTAAGAGAGTCACCAATCTGACTTTTTTTATGGTTCCTTGATTTTTTACCAAATCCAGTGGCTTAGCTGACCCTTTTCTGCTGGGCAGCTGGACGTTTATAGTAATTTTTAAATTTTTTTTTGTGGCTTGAGAAGAGGAAGAAGGATGTGAGAAGATGACAGCACCAAATACTCTGTCTCTCCCACACCCTGCAATCACTCAGGAGCCGCTCGCGTGCTCTCTCTCGTGTTAGCTGAACCAAATATAATCCATTTAGCATATAGAGAGGGTGGTAATGGACTGACGTTGCATGTTTTAACTCGGGTTGGAGCTGTTGGTAGGTCAGATGGGGCTGATGACCATTTTGGTGCAGCTCCTCCACGTACTCTGTTTCACCTGCCTGGCCTGCTCACCTCTCCACCATCTCCCTGCCTCGCGCCTGCTCTTTTAAAATCCAGGTTTTTCTGTCTGTGCTTGCAGCATCACGGTAAGCAGAGCACGGGAGGGAGGTGAAAAGCCCTGCTTGGGGCTGGTGGATCTGGCTTAGGTTTTCTTCCCCTGCTTATCTGCCGGCTTTGGAACTGCCGCCTGCGAGAGGAGCAAGGATGGGGTTTGACTAGAGAGCGATGTCCCCGGCTCCTGCTCCGTGTGTGCTGCCTGCCCCGGGCGCCCGCTCTCCTCCCCCTTGGCTCGGGATGCTCACATCTGTTGCAGGCATCCTTTGGGCTTCCTGCGCTTCCGCCAGGCGCCGGAGCGGTGCCGGTGCCGAGCAGGCTGAGAGCCGGCGGCTGCCGCGCCGCCCTTCCCTCAGCACCAGCACCCTCTGCGCTCCCACCTCTGGCCCAGCTGCTCCACCCCGAGCAGAGCCCTTCTCAAGGAGAAGCTAGAAATAAGTCTTCAGGAGGGAATTTGCAAGTGCTACTATTCAGCCATCCCTTTACTCTTGCTTTCTTTGCTCAAACTAACTGGGGGGGAAAAAAGAAAGCCCTGAGGGAAAAACCCATATTCTTGGCGTGATGAGTGAGCCCAGATCTTGTCAGCCTGAAGGGAAAGTGTTTTGTCAAATCATGTAAAAGGGGCCTGACACTGCAGGTGCTTATGTTGCCTTTTTTTTGGACTAATTCCTGGTATCTCTGCTCATGGAGAAGGTGGGGACTGTGTTTAACTGTTCTTTTTGAAATTGGAGTGCTACATGTGTTAAGGGGCCCTGACTGCTGTGGCATGAGCTGCCAAAGGGTTTGCAAGGTGTCCTCTCACTCATCCTGGGTGCAGCTCCTGACACAACAGGACAGAGTAAAACTCTTCCATTGGCCTTAGAAATCAGAAGAAAATATGGATGTTTGATGATGAAGGAGGCCAAATATGTTCGTCTGGATCTGGATCCAGGCTACGGTGCTAATTAATAGATGTGTCTAGCAGAGATGGGTTCTGTAAGCTAAAGAAATGCTCAGATTTGATGAAAAGGGGGAAATCGTACCTTGGGCAGTGGGTAACTCGATGCTAATCAGGTCAGCAAAATCTCGGAGACGCCAGTCCTGGTGCAGTGGGAGTGCTGTGGGATGTGGCTGATGAAGATGATGCTCAGAGCAAGGCTGAGGCTCTTGTGGTGTGTGCTCACTGCACTGGCTGAGTCCAGCCAGCTCCAGGGGGCTTTTCTACCTCTCCCAGCTGTGGGTACCCCGAGCTCAGCGCACATGGAAAGGGCTTCCTGCAGGAACCCCAAACCTGTGTGATGCTGCCCAAAGGGCACCGCGGTGCTTCGTTCCCTCTAAACAGACAGCGTTGGTGTGAGGAGTCATTTCACAGCACAGCAAGGCCGGATAAATAGTTGGGGTTGCAGGAGGGAGTGCTTTCCCCAAATATTCATTAAGATTTGAAAGCGCATTTCAATTTGACCTTGTTCTGCTGCAAACAGAGCTCTCAAGGGTTACACGCATCAATACTTGGGCAAGGCAAATGTTAAAGTTGGATGTTGGCCGGGTGGCAGTTTGGGAAGGCGTCTCCTCCACTGGAATGGTAGGAGGTTGGAGTGAGTGTTGCTTACAGAGGTCCCAGGTAGTTGTGGGAACAGAACGGTGTGGAAGGGGATGCGGTGATGGCAGAGTAGTGTCAGGAGAGAGCTTGGACCTTGGGTGGCCCCTGGACCCTGAGCTGGTTATTGCATTGTCCTGCTTTTAGGGGTAAACCCACAGTCTTTCCAAAAATGAGCAGCTTGAGAGGCCGCCTGGGAGTGTGCAGGGAAGGGAATGGGCACGGAGCGGGTGCAGGCAGCAGGTAGAGGCAACACAGCCCTTTCCTTAGGGACACTGGGAGCAAACTCTTGCCCAAATCAGCTCCATGGCTTTCCGGATAAGTGGCAAGTGTGGATGGGCTTCTTCCTTCTCTGTAAATGTTTCTCACAGCCACAGCTGAGTTTTTGGAGCTCTTCTATTTTGGTTGCCATCCATTTTCCCACCAAGTCACATCATGAGAAATAGTGAGAAAAACAGGACACGTGTTTTGTAGGCACGAAAGGATCTATGCTTTATTTATTTCTCACAACTTCTGAATTATTAAAGTGCGTTCAGGGGAGATTAACTTTCCCTGGTCAATATTTATTATTGTTTCATTTCCCTGAAAGTTGGAACTACAAGAGCCTTGATGAATGGGCTGGAAGGTTCTGTAGTTTCTCTATGGTTAATCTAAATACGTCTGTATCCTTTGCTGAAAAGCTAATTTGTAATTTCCTATGGTAATGCTGCTTAGTGAATTATAATGATGCACCGGGACCTGCTTTTCCTCCCGGCCCTCTGTCAGGGGAATAACGCTACCACTGGAAAACGGTGTGAAACCTGGAAACTGGCCATTAGTCCCCTAAATTTTTGGTCTAATAACAGGAATCCAGAAAGCCTGTGCACCATCTGGTCTGTTTTCTCACGTCTGGGCTGGAGAGCATCCGTCTGCCCCAGGTTGGTTCCAGGCACGGGAGGGGTGCTCTGTGCTGATGCCACGACCCGCGGGTTTGCGTCAGCGACCGGAGCTGGATGGTGCACACAATCCCTGCTTCTGGAAACCTCTCCCACCACCCCAATTATAACCAAGTGTTATCAGTCTTTTGAATAATTGAAGAGGCTTTCTGTTGAATATTTAATTACAATAATATTTGGTTAGCAGGGGTTGTTGGGCTCAGTTTGTGCAATTGAGAATTGCTGCAAGAAAGGCTGTTAAAAGAAAATGTTGTTGTCTATGATCATTGATTTATCTTTTTTTTCTTTTTAAGCTAATCAGTTACTTAGTTGAAATTGGTTAATTAGCTCAGCTCCATTAAGATTCTTTGGCATTTAAACTTGATGTTTCTAAATAATTATAGTTTTGCCTGCTAAGCCCACAACCCAGGGTGACCTAATTACTATTAAAGCAAGACGTGCTTTGGTCTGGCTTTAATAAGTTCCTGCTGGGAGCCCCATGGTGAAAAATCACAGAGGCAACAGTTCAAAGGGGAAGGGGCTTGTGCTGAGCCCTGGATGAGGGAGATGAGTGTCCTTCAGCCTCACTTCTTCCAACTTAAACCAGGGATGCTCTTGGTTTGGGAGGAGGGGAGTCCCAGAGCATCCCATGGTTGATGTCTCCATACTGTGCACTTATGTCACGATGGGAGGTCATGGCAAGCAGTCGTTTGGAAGAGCTGAGGGTTAAGATTTGTTTTAGTTAATTGATGAGTGTTAATTTGCTTTTTTTATCTTCTAAGTCATTCCCCTTAATAAGCAGGTAGAGTCCTTTCAAGCTCTTTCCAGATGGGGGGAGAAAAAGAATATGATAGTAAGTTTTTCTTGGTGATTTTTATCAGTATTAAGGTTATTTCGGTTATTACTAAGATCTAGTGGAAGTTGTCCCTGCCCATGGCAAGGGGGTGGAACGAGATGATCTTTAAGGTCTCTCCCAACCCAAACCATTCTGGGATTCTAGGATTTAATTTATTTATTTATTTAAAATTTGGAAATATCCAGGTCAAGTAACTAGGAATTAGTAAACCCTCAGGCATGTGCTCGTTAGTTAGTGAAGGAAATGTTTAATATCTGGGGAGGCATCCAGTCAGGGTTACTGGTGGTTGGAGCTGATGAAGCTTTAATTTCTTATGCAATGAGTAAAAGTGGTGGGTGGGAATAGGTAAGAGGCTGTGGAAATGCTCACTTCCAGGCTGTTTCCTGCCATCCTTGATGGGGATTTCATCACGACTTCAAAGGGTTGTTTTATGATGCTCTCTCCTCAAAAGCCCTTCTCTCATCCCACCTGCCTCTCCAATGCACTGGTACCCAGTGTGCCACATCCCAGCAACTGGGAACCAAGCTTTGGATTATTCAAACCCAACCAGCGTTTTCCTTGGACTGCTCTGAGCACAGCTGGGTTTTGGTGTCTTTGTCTGGCTATATATTATTTTTATGAGGGGATGGGCAGCTTAGCCCACTGGATGCTCCCTGCTCCTGGCTCTGCTGTCTCCCAGGAAGCCTCTGCAGTCCTGCAAAGCCCAAGACCTGTTGCATGTCCATGTCTTTCCCTCCCTTTCTCTATTTTCTTCCTGTTTGCAGGGCAGAGCAGGGGGACGCCTTTATTTATAAAACCCTTCAACTCAGGGTGGGGGCTGCTTCTCCTTGAGGCCCAAAAACCTGGGCAAACAGGGCTGCTGTGTCTGCTTTGAGCAGCAGGTCAATGCCCCCGTGCCCTCTCTCTGCCGTGGGGTGCTGTGGGTGACCTGGCAGGGGACACTCAAAATGCAACTGGGTGTGATGAAGCTGAGGGGACCCGGAGCTGGTGTTGGTTGCTTGTCTCCTAGTGCTAAAACCCACACCATGGGTGGAGGGATGGAGCAGGGAATGGCAGTGTTTGAAGTTTTATGGAGGTTTTTCCTTTCTTTTTCAGCCATCAGAGGCCAGGGCCGGGCCTTTGATTACTCGAGGCCTCCGCTTGCTTCAGCCGCTTCCGTAGCCGCAGGGTTGGAGCTGGCTCATTATCATCCTCGCTAGGGCCCTGTTGATATGAGGATAATTGCATTTTGCTCAAAAGACATTAAATCACCGCCAACAGGCAGAGGGGTGTGAATTACATCTTCCCCGGGAAAACCGGGAACTCAGCAGAAGAGTTGAAAGGGAAACACTGTCCTCAGGGGGCAGGAGGAGAATGGGGCTAGCTGTGGGGGGCTGCTCTGGGCCCACTGGGCATTCCCTGCTCTCTGGACGGGGGGAACTGGGAGGGAGACAGCCTAATGTACTGGGGACAGTCTGGGGCTGACCTTGGTGTTTTCACCAAAAATCTATAGCTTCTGATTTCCAAATGCCCAAGGAACAGGATGGACATGTAGGGAGAGAGCACGAGTGGGATGCTCTTGGAGTGCTCCGTTTGCTGCTGGCTTTGCTTTTCATTTGAAACAAATGTGTTTGGAAGTAACAAAATTGTCACAATTGTACTGTCAGAAGTGCTTCTGGTAATGGTTTTGACTAGTCCAGGACCTTTCTCTCCTGTGATGTACCCACGGAGCAGCCTCTCCAGCTCTCCAAACATAGGTGTGTTTGCCCTCACCATGTGGCCACTCCATCCCTGCTCTTCTACTGTGATTATTTTTAAAGCAGTTTTTATTTAGTCCTGGAAATGATGGGCATGACCTGGCTGCAAGTGAGCCCAGAGCTCTTCGCCAGCCTGTGGAGTTTGGCTGAAGCTCTCCAGAAGCTCCACACAAGTGGGTGAATCTCCTGGAGATCTGTAGCCTTTGCTGCCTGAGCTTTGCTCCTTGAGCTGAAATTGCTGGTGGGGGTCTAAGTCGTTTGAGCCCATCAGGCTCTCAAGAGAGGCACTGTGAAGTCACATACAATGATGTTATTGTGAGCAGAGATGGACTGCAAAGTGGTAATTTCTGGTTTAATGAAAGAAAGGAGGATCAGTTCTGTACTGTGTTTCCTGGGGAGGGCCGTGTGGCTCCTTGAGCCATGTGCATTGTGCCAGGTAATCTCCCTCTTGCTCAGTCAAGTGGAGAGAAGCAGCAGCTGTGCAGAAATAAAGGCATCAATGCTTTTTTCTTTGGACCCAGCTCGGGTCGAGCCCTCCCGAGCTCTGTCCATGGGCTGGCAGTGCCCTCCTGACCCCTGGATGCTGCAGCCAACTTGGCGGAGGAGAGGAGGTGGCTTCTGGCTGGTGGGAGCTGTAAGGGCACAAGCTAATTGTGTTCAGCATCCTTCTAAAACTCGGCTTTTATTCTCACGCCGTGCGTGGGTTATCGCCGCGCCCGCGGCACTGCTGCGCGCCCGCGGGAGGGAGGCTGCTCAGAGCCTTGCTCCAGAGCCTGCTCAAAGCCATGAAAGGCTGCTCCTTAACTTCAGTGGGCTGTGGCTGAGGCAGGAGAAAAGGGGCTGCTTTGAGAAGGACGCTGCTTCCAGCCCCCTCCAGCTCTGCTTTGTGTGCCAGCGCTGGGCTCCGCTCGCTGGGGCTGATCAGGGATGAGGAAATCCCTGGTTTTGCGTGGTTGGGTCCTTAACTTGTGGGAACATGGTCTGGCTGCCTCCCACCAGTGGGAACCACTTGGCAGCATCCCCAAAAACAGTCCAGCTGCCTCCCACCAGTGGGAGCCACTCAGCAGCATCCCCAAAAATGGTCCAGCTGCCTCCCACTAGTGGGAACCGCTTTGTCAGCATCCCTGAAAATGGTCTGGCTGCCTCCTACAAGTGGGACACACTCACATCATCCCCAAGAGAATCTTTTGTTAGTAAATCCCTCCAGCCCCCTGGTGAGGTGGCTTGGGGAGTGATGGGTAGGTGCCCACCTTACCCTGTGCCATGATAACTCCTGTGTTTTCCCACTCTGGACCCCTCCTGGCTGGCCTGCGTGGTCACTCCCATCTCCTGAGTCACCAGCCCAGCAGATTTTCGGAGGTGGTTTGCAGCAAGGCACGTTTTTATTTTGTTCTTTAAAGCTTTGCAGCGTTCAGGGGAAACTGGGATGTCTTTGAACCATTTAAAGTATTCCTGATAGGTTACTTTGAAAGCTTTCTGCAGTCTTGAATGAATCAAAGTGCAAATGTTTATAATGCAACACCCACACAGGCTGGGAGAGGAATTTTATTAAGGCAGGAGAGTCAGAAAACAATAATAATAAAACATGTTTTATGAAGTTGGTGAGAAACTTATAAACTAGGTGAAGTTTTACAGCAGATGAATTTGATACAAGTTGTAAATTTGAATTCCCAGGCTGATCCTCAGGTCTTGCTCTTTATTACCTGAAATAACATTCTCCACTTTTAATAGCTGGCTGCGGCAGAGCGAGCGCGGTTTTATCTTTCTAAATGATCCACCGTGCGTGTCTTATAATCAAACTTGTGCCCATCCTCAAGGTTCCAGCCCTTTCCTCGAGCAGCGCAGCGGCTGTTGCCAATTAGCAAATTGCTGCTCTTTGCTTTGCTGTTAAAGGGGGGACTTTGGGAATCCTTCCATACATCGCCATGTCTGGATTCCTGACTTTTTTTTCCAGCAGAAACCACTTTACTTTCTGATAAGAGAATGTTTTGTTAATACATCAGCAAAAAGGGACTGAAAGATGCTCTTGATAAATCAGTGTTTTGCAGTATCAGCCCGCTGTGTTTCCCTGCTCCTGGCACTGCTGGGAGGGACAGGAGCATTTGCCAGGGCATTGTTGTGAGGGGACCGATGGCCTTTTGAGGTGTTTGGGGTCTGTTCCCGTTTTTCTTTCCCATGTTCCCTTATCAACTCCCCCTTTTCCCAACAAAGTTTCCTTGTGGTGCAATCCAGGGACCGGCAAGGTGTCAGAGCATGAGCTGGCTCTGTCCATGTTCCAGAGGTGGCCTCCCAAGGGTGGAATGTGTTCACCTCCTGACTCCCTTCTCTTCCTTCAACCCCTCTATGCCACTTGGCTGTCAGCAGCTGTACCTGAGGAAAGGGTATAAAAATGGTTTCTCAGCCCCCTGTCCTGTCTGTGCACACACCAGCAGATTATTCCTCTTGAAAAATAAGTGTTTACTTAAGTAAGCATTTGAACTAATGGCCAGATTATTCCCTTTAAAATGGGAAAGTAATTAGGGATGTTTTTTAAATAGACTTCCCACCCTTGGATCTGCTGAGATTAGCCTATGTGGGTGTGTAAATATTTAGTTTCCAAGGACTGTTTTATTTTTTTTTTTTTTGCTTTTTTTCCCCCCCTCCCCTTCCTTGAAGTAACAGCGGCGATAAGCGACAGAAATGAGGCAACAGCTGTGCTTGGATGCTTTCCCCAGCAGCCAGAATATAATTGGAATTAAAGATGACCCTCAAAGGAAAATGAAATTGAGGTTCTGCTGGTGTGATGCACCAGGGGTTTCCTTTGTGTGTGTGTGTGTGTGGAATTAAGAGAAGTCATTGGGTGCTGGGATGTTTGGGGTGATGGAGAACGAGTCCAACCCCGAGTAAGAGCTGTGGTTGAGCATGGTGGGCTTGGTTGGATCTTCTGCCCCTGGCTGCCTGCTAGCAGGAAGGAATTTTTGAGCTTGTTTCCATGCGTGGAGGTCTCTAACATCCAAACAATTTAGACTTTGTGCACCAAGGCGCTTTGATGTTTGGCTTCAAAACCTCTTCTTGTTTTGAAACTTGTTGCAGTGCTTGCAATGTGTTGGTGAAGCTGGGAAGGCGAGCGAAAAGAAGCTGAAAGCAGAAGCAAAATATGCAATTAGATGCAAAAATGGTTTTAAGTGAGTGATGTGATGGAGTTGCAGATTAAAGGAACGGTTGGAACCAGTCATTCACACAGCTCTCTTCAAGGTCTGCATCCTTGGAGGCTCCTGCAGCTGAGGAGCATCTTGCCAAGCCAGAGGAGGCCAGATCTTGCATTCCCCCCATCCATCCAATGGATAAATCCCAAGCCCTAGTGAGCCACCAGAAGAAAACCTGGCTCAGAAGAAACCCTGCACAGCCCCAAGTTTGGAGCTGTCATTGATATGCCATGTGGCTTTGGTCCTGTCCTGCTCCTGGGATGTACTTAGGAGATACTTCTGGGCCATCGGTGCTTCAAATCTTCATGCACCCATCATTTTTCTTTCTGGCAGCGGTTATTTATTGCAAGCATTAACCTGGAGCTGCTTTCAGGTGCCTCAGTCATTTTTTAAAGGCTGCATTTGTGCTGTTCAGCTGTTTTTGGCAACTTTGGGACTTTTTGTTTGCTTGCCTCCCTGCTGGAAAACCTTCAGAGGTTGTTTAGGAGGCGAGGGGAGTATGTAGATCCAGATTTTTTTTGTTTCTATTATTATTATTATTATATATTATTATAATTAAAACATATTTTTAGCAGCTGAAATTTGAACCCGTCTGGGTATTTATGCAGCAAGATGTTTTGGATGAGGAATAGGCCAAGAGAGTCACGTGGCTGGGGCCAACGTGAAACAAAAGAATCCATTTATTATCCAGGCAGGAAATTTGTTCCTCGGGATGTTGTAGCTGCAGACATAATGATTTCATTTCCTCTGGTTCACCCAGATTAATGGCTTGTGCTCTTTTGTTTGTGTGCCTGTGTTATTCCTGCAGCCTGGCTTCCCCTCTCGCTCCGTGCCGGCGCGTGTGAACATGTGTGCGAGTGCCCTGGGCGAGGAGGGGGCACAGGGGTCTCCAGGCTGCAGCAGGGTGCTTGGGGTGGCGGGGTGGGATGCTGGCAGAGCCGAGCAAAGCCCCAGGGACCACCTGGGGAATCCTTCCTGGCACAGATGGATGACCTGTCTAGGGGTCTTCTCCTGTGTCTCCAAGGATCTTCTGCATCTGTGGAGTTTTTCTCCTGCTTACATTTCTGGGGGTCTTCTCCTGCTGTGGTCACCAGAGCAGCGAAAGGTGTTTTCCTGTGAAGCTGTGATGGGATGGGTGAGATGGAGTGTTTCAGACAAGCATGGATGTTGACCTCGTGGATGCTGTGAGAGCAGTGTGTCTTCTCCACAGCCACGCTCCAGGATTTTTGTAGGTGTTGTGTACTTGGTGGGAAACCCAAACCTTTGCAGCCTCCCAAACATCAGTCCAGGAAACAGCTTCTTTCCCCAGGGAGCTGTGCTGATGCACAGGGATGCGGCCGTCGGCCGCATGGCTGTGGGTGAGCAGCTCCTTCCTGGCTGTGTGAGTTGGCCTTTCCTTCCAGGCTGGTCCCAGCCCCTCACAGGACCACTGGCCATCTGGGGGCCGGTGGTACTTACATTCTGTCCTTGATAAAAACCCACCAGACCCATCTTTGTGGACACTCCAGGATTAGCAGCAGCCTTAATCACTCCCTTTCTCTCTTTCTGAGTGTTTGCCTTTCAAAAGTGATGTGACAGGCAAACGGTGCCTTTGTGTTGCTGTTACCTGGTGGGTCCCTGTGGGGTTTTGGCACAGAGCTTTTAATTTGCTGTGTGCAGCATGACTCAGTCTTCTGTTCTGGATTAATCTGGAGCAACCTCGTGGAGGTGGAAGCACCCGTCTGTGGTGAGGAGTTCAGCATGGTGCTACCTGGGATCCACCTGGAGGAGGATTGGTGACCATCTTGCTGCCCCCATGCCGGGCTCTTCCTCCTTCCCTTCTTTAGGGAAGTAGGTGTTTCTACTCCAATTTGGGGGAAGAGAGTTTCTTTCACCTCTTCTGGAGGAGGTTTTCTAGCAGGGACATAACTCGCTGAAGGAAGACCCTCTTGGCCATCAAGGTGCATGTGCCACCCCTGCTGCCATCTGGCCGGGGCCTTCATGCACCGATCCCATCTTGGACATGTGTTGCACCTTCTTGCTTTTGTTCTCCTGAGCTTTTGTGCCATGAAGAGTGCCAGCCCACCATTCAAACGCTGCAGAGGAGAGGAATGGGAAGCTCCTGGTACCCTGTCAAGCCCTGGGCGCTTTGTTCCCACCTGCCTGCCCTCCCAAATGGCTCCTGTGTTGCCCGGGTGACAGAGTTTGCAAGGATGTGACAGCTCCGTTGCACAGAAGATGATGAACAGTAATGAGACCCAGAGCACAATGTGCACTTAAAGTGATTTATTTCAGCAAGGAAACCACAATCAGGGAGGATGGGTCACCGTCATCAGGAGAAGAGGTGGGTATGGAGATGAGCTTCGGGGGAACTTTATCATCAACCAGCAGTGCTTTAAAAATGAGCAGAGCTGGTGTTGCATGAAATGGAGCTGTGCTGGTTGTGCCGGGGCCATCCCTCACCTGCAGTGGATCGCAGGCACTTCCTGGGCTTTGGTCAGTGACTGGGCTGGCTGACTGGGGGACTTCTCCTTGGTTACCTTCCTGCAACCGTGCTGAAGTTTTTAGGCGAGGTGTCACACGTGTGTAAAGTCATCGTTTGGGAAGGAGACTGTCCTGAGGAGGAGGAGGAGAAATAATCCCTGAACCCGCCTTGGCACGGCTCCCGGCACGCAGATGGCCGTCCTCGTGCTGGAGCCTTTTCCCAGCTTGCGCAGGCGCTGGGGCTGGAGGCAGGGGTGTGCCAGGCAGGCCGGCTGCCAAGCGGCACCTCCTGCCAGCATCCTCCTCTTCCTCCTCCCCTTCCTCACCCCCAGGGCCCGTGGGAGCTGCGGTTGTGCAGCAGCTCAGCTGGGCACTGCGGCTTGCAGGAAAAGCTTGGCCTAAGAATGGCCCCGAGCAAAATCTTGTGACTTAAGGTTGACTTAGAGTGGTCATGTTTCCTCCCTTCTCACGGAAGACGCTCCTGGCGTGACGGATCCCTGGTGCTGCCTCTGTGCTGGCACAAGCTGGGTGAGGCAGGCAGCTGTTTGCCCACTGCTTCCAGCACCATTTGGATGATGCACCATGAGCTTACAACAAAGGGTCCTGAACCCCTGTTGATGAAGAGCATCTTCCAAGGTGATTACAAGTCGCTGGTAGCTGTTGGTGAGTTTGGCCAAGGATTTAACCCAGCCCCACTGGCCCGTTGGAGCTGGCACCTTGTGTGAATGGGTGTTTGGAAATCTTGGCAAACACTCAGCAGACCAGCTGTGTGTGTACATACCTAAAGGTGGCTCAGACTGATAGGAAAGCTTTTTGGATAGGTTGCAGGATAGTTACAGATCCTGGCTGCTGCTTGTTTTGTCCAAATCCAAAAGTAGAGAAGAAAAAAAAAAAAAAGGCAAAGCTGGGAGAGCCCAGGACGAGTTTCCAGGGCATTTAGGGAAGTGGCATTTGAATGTGGAGCCAGAGCAAAGAACCCAGCAGGGTCTGCTGATGGGGTGCTCTGCCCTTTCCAATGGACCTGTTGGCTTTGCCACATCCCTTTCTGATGATGGGGGCGACTGAGTGGGTGATGGGCTTCTCTGCCAAGGCATTCCCAGGGATGCAGGCAGAGCCTTCCCCCATCCCATCCGTGTCCTGATGGAGGCTTCCCTGTGCTGCCGGCAGCCCGTGTGCTGCTGTGGTGGCACAGATTTATTTCCCTTTGCCTCTTGCGCTCTTTGCCTCGTTTGCACTCGCGGGCTGACTCCATATGGCGCAGAAGCCGCAGAGACGACGCTCGGCACGGCCGGCGCCGGGCTAGGGGGCGGCGCGGGAGCCGACGCTTTTGCAGCTTGCTCCGTTTGAGGTTCAATATTTCCACCTCCTCCCCTTGACGACTCTGCTCCCGCAGCTGCGAACCGCTCGTCATCTCCAGCTCAGCCGGAGCATCTCTGTGTGATTCCACTCTCGCCCTCTGCTTTCCCTCTTCTCCCTCTGAGACCCCCTGTGCATGGGTGGACCAGAAGTTCTTACTTACTCATGAAATTTTTGGCTGGCCCCCCAGAAGGCTTTAGTTTGTGTCAGAAGCTGCATTAAAAAACAGAGGATGAATGTGGCTGCAGCTGGTCTGTGCTGAGGTGAAAAGTGAGGCTTTTCCCCAGGGTATTGGTGACTGGGGGAACACCAAGCCGTGGGCTGCACTGGGAGCAGTTGTGCCCAGGCTAAGCTTGAGTCCCCTGGTGGTGCTTGCTCTGAGCAGTCTGTCATGTTTGTGGCTCACGCAGAATCCCTCTGACATTTTAAAATAAGATCTAGTAAATAGGAGCCGGGCGGTACCAGGTGCAGCTCTGGGCGCGAGGGCTCTCTGACAGCAGGGCTGGCATTTCAGATTTAGGGCTCCATGAGACGCCTGTTTCTGTAGAGAACGCGAAGCTTTTCTGGAGAACGTGGTCCAAGACAGTGACTCATCCTGAGTATCTAAAGATGTGATGGTGTGTAGGGAAACGCAGGATAAATGTTTTGATTTTTAGAGTTTTCCTCACAGGCGGTGCTACCCTGGAGTAAGGCAAAATAAATCCAGCGGGGAAGGAGAGCTGTGGGAAAAGGGGGAGACAGGTCTGGCACATGAATTCACCCAAGCTCAGCGCACCCACTGTACTCCAGCACTGGAAGTTGGCTTTGTAGCCAAGCATGTGCCCCTGTAAGACTTATGTGAGCCTGCTGCTGGGGAGATCCCCTGCAATCCCATGGGTCCTGTGGATCCAGGCATGAAGACTGTGTATCCTTGTAATTCATCCTAGCACGTGTAATTGCAGATGCTATTGATGTTTATGGCAGCTCTGTCTTCTCAGGCGACTAATTCTGTATTTAGAGGCTCTCATTTCCAAGGGAATCCCAGCTGATAAGGAGCCCACTTCCACGGAACTCGTTAGGCTTTAATGGCCCTTGTCTGCAAAATCTCACATGCCGCTTGTATTTATTAGTTTTTATCTCTTTTTGGAGTTCATTGCTTTCTGATAGTGTGATGAAGTTCCCTTTTCCCAAGAGAGGAGCTCCTGGCAGAATGTCCCTGTGGGTGAGCTCACTTGCTTCCATTGAACCTGGCTGGAGCATACCACGTGCAGCCAATGTGGGTACTTGGATGTTGGCCAAGATGTGAGCTACGGAAAAGTAGCGGAAAATAGGAAGTTGTTGGCATCATTACCCAAAAATGTTTGGATTATTCTCAAGACTCTGTGCTCCCTCAGGATGTATGATGGGTTGGGGTTCTGGATCCTCCTTGTTCTCTCAGCTGGTGAGATGGGTGTCCAAGCCAGCTGCTCTCCACCCAAAGAGTCCAGTGATGCGAGGCTGCTGTGCCCAGCCTGGGCTGGAACCACCTGACTACACGGACAAGGGACAGAGTATCCTCAGGCCTTCAGCCTTCATCTGCTTTGCTTCTGCCTTCATCTGCTTTGCCCTGTGCTCCTGACGGGTGATCTCATGGATGCTGAAGAGCAGAAGAGTGTTCTGCCCAACCTAAGTGATCCTTCCTTCAAAGCAAACCTTCTCCACCACTTAGCTGGACCTTCTCCGAGGGAGTCTCACAAAGCTTTTTGGAGGTTAAGATTTGTGAGAGAGCCTCTGCCCATCCCTGGCTGGCTGAGTTCCTCTTCCACATCTTGTGGAGGATGAAGTGAGTTACATGCCAAGCCTGACATATGGTGATTTCTGGGGCAGGCTGCAGCGTTCTGAGAGGTTTGCTGGCAACCCAGCCCTGAGAAAGCAGGGATGGGGATTTAAATGCACAGTGACATTGTTCTGGAAAATGTTCTCCTGAAACACAGCTGCATCATCTACCTGCCCTGGATGGGCCCTCGGCGTGGCTGGGTCTGTCTTGCGGGGCCAGGGTGTTCATTAAAGTGCTCTGTCAGCCCTCGGTGCTGCTTGACTTCGAGTTGCCAAACTGTAAATGATGATGTATGGACGGTGGTCTGTGCATGTGGTGTGTGTGGATTTTGGGTGTCTAGGACCTGTGTGCAATTATAAAAAGTGTGATATCAGCAACTGATTCTGTCATGACAGGAGCAAATGAGTTCCTGATATTTGAAAACTTGTTTCCAAATTTTCTAAAATAGGTTTGCAATTTGGAAAACAAAAGGTATTGAAAGCCCTATCTTTTCTCTCTTATCTTTCCATTTGATTTGGTCCCCTTTGTTTATTTTTTTCCTGTGATGTGTGCATTTTTGGGTAATTCTCTGTCATTTCCTTCCCTTTCCCTTATCTCTCCCTCTGCAGTTCTCTCTCTTTTCCTCTCTATCCCTCTCCCCCTCTCCCTCCCCTCAGTAATTTATTTGCAGGCCGGTTGTCTCTTTGATTTACTGTCTCTCTCCTCAGTAAGATTATGATAAATGGATTGTGTGGCTTCGTCTGAGCTTGTCCAACATCACGTATCCATGCTGGGTCAAGTCCCTCTGGAGCCTGGAAACCGAGGGGAGATGCTGGGGCTGGAGGTGGAGTGAGAGTTGTAAACAGGACTTGGTCCGTGTGGTCCTGACTTTGCATCACCTCCTGAATTTTTTGGGCTGGGGTTTTGGCTTGGGTTTATCTCTTGCCATGCGTGTGTGTGAATGCATGGACGCTTGCAAAAATGGATCAGGTATTTGATTGGGTGCTTTCAGGCACATCAACCAGCATATTTCAATTTAGTGTATCCTGATGTGGGGAGTGTTTGCCACTTGCAATTAGAGCGTTTCATCCCACGGCGCAGCAGGCAGCGCTTTATTGATAAAGTTGTTCTGTAGTTGCTGAGCAAACACCCCCAAATCTGAGCTTCATTAAGTTATCGCCTGCCCTGCTGCGATGCATCTTCATTGCGCGCTGAAATCCATGGCATTGACGGGGGATCCCGGAGGAGGCCGGGACTGTGCTGTGCAGCCACAGCTTAATGCATCCCATCACAAATTGACACAGCACGCTCGTCCTCGCCTGATATATAGAAATTCCTTCCCTTTCCAGCTGGAAGTGAGGGGTTTTTTGGCCACCGCAGATCTCCTCGTGCTGGCAGTGGCTGGGATGTCTTTGCAGAGCAGGCTCGACTGCTCCTCTCCCCGAGAGGTTCGCACAGACCCTTAAAATACAGGAAGGCAATATTTTGTGTTGACTTGTTGTTGTTTAGCGCATCCTCCCCCTCCGTGTCTGGGTTTGTTACTCGGTGGGTAATCCTTCATAACGAACCCGCGGGAGATTGATGGGGAGAGCTTGTTATGCACTTCCAGAGCCGTTCCACCGCCGTTCTGTAGCAGCAAAATGCACCATTAAAGGCAGAGAGCCCTGGGAATGATGGGACGTAATTAGTTGTTGCTGTAATATTTTTGATTGAAAGTGCAGAGATGCTGGAAGCAGCTTTGGGAAGTCACTGCTCTCAGGAAGCTGTGAAGAGCAGCAGCTCTTGTCAGAGGGGAGAGGCTGATCCTGCTCGTACCTTTGCTGCCGCTCCAGTGCTGTAATTAAACCATCTGGGAGATGCCACAGCGCTCCTGCTGCGCAGCCATTGGCTCTGGCACGGCAGCGCTCCCCTCACAGTTCCAAGCAGGAACCAAATGGGGAGTCCTCCAGCATTTTGGGTGGGATGTACCTCCAGCAGCTCACTGCCGTAATCCCTGTGGCAGAGCTATATGGAATTTGTGTTCCTGCTTTTTCCCAGTTTAAATTTCAGGATATATTAAAAACTTGCACAGGCAAACCTGGACTTGTGGTTAGAAGCGTGGTCATAGAGAGGAACCTGGAGTTACTCAGGCAACTTCCTGGTGTGTGCTTGAACGCTTTCATGGAATCCTAGAATCCCAGAATGGTTTGGGTTGGAAGGACCTTAAAGCTCCTGTTGTTCTACCCCCTGCCATGGGCAGGGACACCTTCCACTGTCCCAGGCTGCTCCAAGCCCCGTCCAGCCTGGCCTTGGACACTTCCAGGGATCCAGGGGCAGCCACAGCTTCTCTGGGCACCCTGTGCCAGGGCCTCACCTTCCTCACAGGGAAGAATTTCTTCCTGATATCCAAGCTAAATGTACTCTCTGTCAGTGGAAAGCCATTCCCCCTTGTCCTGTAACTCCATGCCCTTTTCCACAGTTCCTCTTCGGCTTTCTTGGAGCCCCTTCATGTACTGAAACACCAATCTATGATCACCCTGGCGCCTTCTCTTCTCCAGGCTGAACAATCCTAATTCTCTCAGCCTTACCTCATAGCAGAGCTGCTCCATCCCTCTAGGTATCTTCTTGGCCTCCTCTGGACTCCCTCCAACAGCCCCATGTCCTTCCAGAGCTGGACACAGTGGTGCAGGTGAGATATCACCAGAGTGGAGTGGAGGATAAATTAATCTATGGGAACAGTGAGAATTAAATTCAGATTATTCTGCCAGCACCTGTGGGACTTTCCTTCCTTTGGCATCGAGAGGTGCGATGCACACCGAGAGTGTTTGGAGTGGTGATGATGGAAGCCACGGTGCCACCTGCACATGGACATGGCTTGAAGTCACGGCAGCCCCGGGAAGGCAGAGCTCACGATACCATAGCAGTTAATGTTATTTAGCACTAGGCTTAGGAATAAAGCATCTTGGCTCTGTTTCCCTGTCATTCCCTTTCCCTGGTAATGTCACCAAACTTGGACAGAAGCTTCCCAAGCTGTGCGTTTGCCTTGGGCTGATTTTGCTGAAGCTCTCGGAAGGGAAGGAAGAGGTAGGAAGCAAGCTTGGCATTTACGAGTGTGAAATAGAGGGGAAAATATAGTGCTTTCCTTATGGAAAAGAAGTCTTGCTATTGTTCCCCTTCAGGAAACCACACTGTGGGGCTGGGGCTGCCCAGGGACCTGCTCTGGGGCCGGACTGTGTGCTGACCCCATTGACACTTGCTGAGGCACATCAGGATGAGTCTCTGAGGATCCCACCTGTGGAGCATCCTCTACCCCCTGGACCCGAGCCCTGTGTGCCCTGCCCCACCCCTCACTCAGCTGCCCTCCCTCCGTTCCTCCCTCCAAAGGCTCAGCTATCAGCACCCACCTCTCTGCTCCTCACGCATCTTGGGGGGCTTATTTCCAGCAGCTGGCATCCTTTCCAAATCTCCCTCTCCCCATCTGTTGTTATCAAGCCTCCTCTCTCCTTATTTTGCTTAATTTCTATCTTCTTCTACTTGGTTGTCTTAGACAAGCCTGCGTCTCTCTACATATGCCCAAGCATTTGCTTTCGAGTGCCTTAGGCTGGTTCCTGCCATTATCTTCTTGCAGGAGAGAGAGAGCTGCTGTTCCTTGCTTCGGGAGAGGGACCCAAGGCAGTTATTGAGGAGTGATGCACTTGTAGAAGTGTCTTTGTGGCCTCCCTGAGCAGAAAATTTGTTGTTGTATCTCTTTCTTTCCAGATAACAGCATCAAAACACGATCAGGTTGGGTTAGTTTGGGTTGGTCGCCTCCCTTTGTGTGTCTCTGCCTGCAGCCAGACCCTGCTCCCTGCTAGGGAAAAGCGACACCATCTCATGGCATGATCGGCAAGAACCTGCCCTTGAGAGGTCTGAAATAAGGGTTTCAGGCTGGGAATTTCTGGAAATAAGTTCTGCTTCATTTTGGACAGTTCAGAAAAGTTTTTCTGGAAGAGGCTTCAATCCTGCGGGAAGGGCGGTTGGCAAGATGGCATCAGCTGGTGTGAGATGAAGGCTATTCTCGCCCAAATAACTTATTTTTTCCTTGCTGTTGGAAGGATGCCAGCCCATCCTTCACTCCTCTGAGGCGCAGCTTATCCTGCCTCAGGCATCATCTCTGGCCAGGTTTACCCAAGAGGGTGTGGGGAGCCCGGGACAGCAGTGAGTCCTCCCTGCCTGGATCGCACGAGTGCCATCCCAGATGGATGCGCTGCTCGGCACGGGAAGCTGGTGCATTCTAATTGCTGGCATCTTTACTTGTTACGAGTGTAATTGTGAGTAGACGTTTGTTTTTGTATTGATAATTAGGGACTGGAACAGATGGCGAAGGCTTAGTTTAAAGTAATGTGTCCATTAAAGAAAATCTACTGTATACAGCTGAAGATTCTTCACTCCAAGAGAGCTCAGCTCTCAGTAGCAGAGCTCCTCTCTCCCTAATGAGGGCTTGGGCCATCACAGCCTGGCCAGTGGAGCCTCTGATCCCGGACACTTCTCCCAGCGAGCGCTTTGAGCTCCCTCCTGATGACAGAGCATCCCAGGTACCCGCTGTGCCCACGTGCAGAGGGGCAGGTGTGGAGGGAAATGCTGGAGGAGCGGTGCCTGCGGCAGGTGAGGGGCACGGAGCCTGGCATGGTGGGACTGCTTGATCCGAGAGACAGGTGACATGGTTCACCCAACGTGGGCAGCGATGCTGTGCTGGGTGTCGGAGACACAGGGGAAGGATGTACCCCTGGGGGTTTAATTAATACCCTGTGCCGATTAACGAGGACTGGTCCTCATGGAAGGGCAAGGCAGGTGGGAGGGGAGGTGCGAGGTGTCCAATTCAGGCTGCTCAGGCACTGATCTGCACCAGTCCCCTCGTTAGCAGCATTCCCTGCCTGTCCTCCTTGCCCAGTCCCAAGTGATAGATAGGTGGGGGGGTGATCCCGTGTCCCCCGCCTGTAGGAATATTTTGAGGATGTGGGTGCTGGGATCTCTGTCTTGTTCCCTATTTCTCTGTGAGGATTTGGGATCTGCAAACTCTCTTCTGCTGAAGGAGGGTGCTCAGCAGTCATAGCCTTGAGCAGCCTGGCCATAAATGCCCCACCAAGGTCACAGTGTCACTTTTTCATCCCAGAAAATGAAGTAAAATCCAAGGTTTCCTCCAAGAGGAAATAGGAGAGGTCAATAGGAAGTTGCTGAGCCGTGTCCTTCTGATGCCAGTGCCTCTGCAGTCACAGGGTTGGGTGAGCTCAGCAGGAATTTGAACTGGAAGGGGGGAATTAACCATCTTATTGTATTTAACAAAAAGCTCCCAAATTAACCATTTTGGCAGTTTACGGATCTTGTCTATAGCAGTGTCCTTGGGGGATAGGACAGGATCTGAGCAGGAGATGGTCTCTAGGGGGTCTGGCTCTCAGCCCTCTTTTTCCTTTGCTTTGCAAATTGCTTTGGAAACATGGAGCCATGGAAGTGCAAGTGTTGTCCACAAAAATGGGATCCAGTGTGCAGCAAGCCAATAACTGCACACTTGAAAGAGACATTGATTATTTATTTCGGAGTTGCCCAAGCCTGGGTGCTCGGTGGTGTTCAAGCACCCCAACTGTCAAAGCTTTTTACTATTTATACATTTTAGCAAGCAAAAGAATTAGCATTTATTGGCTACAATGTTCTCTTATTAATTAGTATTCTGTCTTCTATTGGTTAATGATTCTCTCGTTTCTCATGATAATTAGTCCACATGCTCAGTCTTTTCTCTTCTTTTGGGTCAGTGGTTTCTTGGGTCAGTGGTCTGAGAGTCGGTGGTCGTGATCTGCCCCTGCTGGAATTGCCTTTTACCCAGTCAGGGCTGATTTCAGCAGAACTGCTGGGTTGGCTTTACTAGTTTCTTCCTTATTTTGGGGGTTCTGCCAAATGTCCTTGTGGCCTCTAAGTTCTGCATTCTGTGTGCCCACTGTCAGTGGCACATCCTTCTTCCCAAGCACTGTCAACCTGCCCCCCTAGGACTGAGATCATTGAAACATGTGGAGCCCTACACCTTAGCAAGGCAATTCCACCAACAAGGACTTTCCAACACCTGGGCATCACTTAGAGCTTGTGAGCTGCTGTTTCACGGGTTAAATCTCCTTTCTTGTTGATTAGGATTGAAAGTTACAAAGATCAAACATTAATGAGCGTCCTTTCTTAAGAAAATGTTCCATATTCCGCATTTTGCAACACAAGCCCTGCAACTGCGGTGGAAACTTCTTGAATGTGACCTCCCTGGCTTCGGGCCACAGAATCACCTTGGGACTCCAGAAACATCCAAAGTGAAAGCTTCTCTGTGGTTCCTTTCCATTTATTCATTTATTGTTAATTAATTTCTCTACTTACTCAGTAATTTTGAAGTCTTCTTCAGCCTTGCTGCTGTGCCTTCCTGCTTTCCTTCCAGAATGTGGAGCCTTTGGGGAGGAACTCAAGAGGAGGGAAGGGGTGAGATTTTGGGAGGGGTCCTGGTGACTGTCATCTGGGAGCAGAGCTGGTCCTCGCGTGCTGCCGTCCCACAGGGCGGCTGTGCTTTATCAAAAGTGCATTCCTCTGTCAAAGCCCGGGGAAGGAAGCTGTGAGTGTGTGGAACAGGAAGGGAGATGATGGAGTGAAAAGCCTTTCTCAATAAACCTTTGGAAGAAGTGCCCTTCCTGTAATGGAGCCTGTCCTTATCTGTCACAGAGGGTGGATGAGCCAGCTCAGGCCCCAGCCTAGCCATGGTCCTCGTGTCTCCCTGTTCTCCCCTAACTCAGTTTCCCCTGCGTGGCACAAGGACACCCTGTTTGCTTTGAGGGAGAACACCAAGTATTTTAGGGGGTCTCAGAGCATCCCTTGCCATGCAGCCTGCTGGCAGGGGGCACTGGGAGGTGTGTGCATGGCCTCATCCATTTATGCCTGTACACATCTTCCTGCTCGTTTGAAGGGCTGTTGTGAGGATTAATGGCTGCTTAATTAGGGGCTGGGCTGTTTGGAAGGGAAGGAAGGCGTGGAGGTGGTGGGAAGGTGAAGGGTGGTGAGAGTAGGACCTTGCTGGAGGTCTGGAGCACAAGCCCCCAGCCCCATTTTGTCAAGGGCCTGGAGTGACAGGATAAGGGGGAATGGCTTCCCACTGCCAGAGGGCAGGAATAGATGGGATATTGGGAAGAAATCTTTCCCTGTGAGGGTGATGAAGCCCTGGCACAGCTTCCCAGAGAAGCTGTGGCTGCCCCATCCCTGGAAGTGTCCAAGGCCAGGTTGGGCAGGGCTTGGAGCAACCTGGTCCAGTGGAAGGTGTCCCTGCCATGGCAGGGGGTGGGACTGGATGAGCTTTAAGGTCCTTCCAACCCAAACCATTCCTGGATTCCACAATTAAAAGGCTGGAGAGGAGTTGCAGCTGGGATACCTTGTTTTTAGCTGCCTTCTGCCAAATGGAAAATGACCAGAACTATGAAGTGATGTGTGATAGCGTGAAGGTCACCACGCTTTTCTGTTTCCCATATGGAGCAGGAGCGAAATGTCTCCTCTCCGAGGGCACGGTGAGCAGGAACAGCCTGGCACCGTGCAAAGCAGGGGGGCTGTGGGCTTTGAACCTCCCTGGCAGTGCCACCGCAGCATCCTGGGACCTGTTCTGGGTGCAGAAGCTTTGCCAGCTCCCAGCCCCTTTTCACTCCACCCCCGGGGACTGCCTTGCTCTCCCTGCCCCGGGGCCACGCTCACCCCTGGGAGGGGTTTTGGGAGCGTTTATCATTCGTGTCAGGGTGGGGAGTTCCTGGTCACGCTTCTCCGGCTTCGCATCCCGGAGCGGCCGGCAAAGGGAGGGGTTGGAAGATTAATCTGAGTCTCGTTTCCCACTTGTGATTGCTGGAGCAGCCGTGGAGAGATTAAAAGCAGCAGCCCGGCGGCAGCACAGATTCCTGGGCTGATTTTTATTTCCCGACCTTTATTTCTTTGGTCACACCCCTTTTCCTGGCACTGCTCTGAGTACCTGGGACCACGCAGGAAAAGGGAGGGATGGGGGATGTTCAGCTGTGCCAGTTGCCAGCGGCACATCTCCTCCTCCTGTTTGGTCGGGACACAGGAATTGAGGCAATTAATCTGCATGTCTGCTTGCTGCAAACAAATAAATAAAACCTGGAGGGTTTTCCCCATCTGTTTCTTTATGGTGTTGCTCTCGCTATTATTCTTGTTGTGTTTTGTTGTTTTGGGGTTTTTTTTACGTCTAAAAGTAGGGAATGATGTGACTGTGAAATACAGCATCTTTTAATTTTTAAATTTTTTTTGTGTTGGTGATAGTATTTTCCTTTCCTGGGCAGGGAAAGGTCAGAGCTCACAGTGTGAGCTGGGTTCAGGCTGTGACTCCTTGCAAAGAGTCTTGTCCTGCACCATTTACTCCAGAGCAAAACTGCATTGAGTCCGTTAGGGCAGCTGCTGTTGATTCCCAAGCTCTCCAAGGGTCAGGTGCATGCTCTGGGAAAGCAACTGAGTGTTTTCCCATGTCTCTGTGCTCATAGTGTAATGGAAAATGTAGGGAATAACTAGTTCACTTTCTTTTCTTCTGTTTCCTCAGAAACTTTGATGGATACGCGGACGGCGACGGCCGAGCTGGGCTGGACCGCCAACCCACCTTCAGGGGTAAGTTCCACTTGTCCAGCTGACCCTTATGTGATCTAGAGGGGTCCATGCTTTTAACCCCACTATTTGTAGGGGTAAAAGGCTGGTGGGGAGCCGGAGGAGTCACAGCGGGAGCAGCGGTGCCCCATAGGGCTGGTGTGGGGTGCCAGGGCATCGCTGTCCAGCTGAACCAGGCTGAGCGTCCCTTCCCTGAGCCAGTCCTGGGGCCCTGGTGAAGATGGAGCTTGTCTCCATCTCCATGCTCTCACTTCCCCTTCCTGTCCTCCTTGCTCATGAAGGGCTCAGCCCCATCACTGCTCTCCATCCCCCTGCTCGTGCCTTCCCTCTCCCTGTGCCAAAAGGCTTGTAATTAGGAAACATTAGCAGGCTCCAAACAGCTTTCATACCTGGAACATCATCCATAATTGCACTCGGCAGTGCTCTTCCTTGGCTATTAATGTCACTTTTATGAAGTAATGAGGAACCAAACACCCTGAGGCACTTAAAACATCTTTTTTATATAATATGAGCCTTTGAGGAATGGAAGCATAAAAGAACCTGACTCACATTCTCCTGGCAGAAGAAGTGAGAGATGGAGCTGCGGGTGGGAGGGGATGTGAGCTGATGGATGGTCACCACGGTGGGACAGGCAGGCTGGGTGCAGCAGCAGGGGCCCGTCCCTGGGGACTCCAGGATGTGGCATCAGAGGGGAAGGGATGCCAGGCTGCATCTTTGTTAGGGTGTCACTGGCTTGGCCAAGTCTTCAAAGGAAATTATTTTGCACACTATCACCAAAGCTGGGCCACACCTGCAGTGGGCATGAAATCCGCTCCAGACACGTCAGAGCCCCTTGAATTGGGGTATTTTGCTACTGAATTGCTTTGGAAAAATTCTGGGCCCAGATAAATTGCTGGAAAAATGCAGGAGGGGCACGTGCAGGTGATGGAGATGGGATATAAATAGCTGCTTGCAGCTGCTGTCACTGAAAGCCTGTGCGAGGCAGGCGGGGAGCTTGTGTTGTAAGGCATGGTGGTCTCACCCTCTGCAGAGCAGCAGAATAAAGCCCCTCCCCAGCCCCATGCCTGCATCCCACTGTGTGCATCCCTCCATCCCTCTGTGCATCCCTGCAGCCATCCAATTCTCACTCCTCCGAGAGGTCCTAGGGAGGCTTCTGCTATACAGGAGTGTGTATTGAATCTTCTACAAAGTATTTTAAATGCCAAGTCTTTTTTCTAAAATCATGGAATCACAGAATCCTTTAGGTTGGAAAAACCCTCTCACACCATCAAGTCCAACCATTAACCCAGCACTGCCAAGGCCACCACTGACCCCTGTCCTCAAGTGCCACAACAGCTGTATGGACACCTTTTAAATCCCTCCAGAGATGGGGACTCCACCACTGCCCTGGGCAGCTGTGACAGAGCTGGACAACCCTTTCTGGAAAGGATTTTTCCCTGATATCCAATCTAACCCTCCCCTGGCACATTTTGAGGCTGTGTCCTCTCATCCTGTCCTTGTTCCCTGGGAGCAGAGCCCGACCCCCCCCCGGCTGCCCCCTCCTGTCAGGGAGTTGTGCAGAGCCCGAGGGTCCCCCCTGAGCCTCCTTTTCTCCAGGCTGAGCCCCTTTCCCAGCTCCCTCAGCCTCTCCTGGGGCTCCAGCCCCTTCCCCAGCTCCGTTCCCTGCCCTGGACATGCTCCAGCCCCTCCATGTCCCTCTTGTCATGAGGGGCCTAGAACTGGACACAGGATTGGAGGTGCCCCAGCAGTGCCCAGCACAGGGGATGGTCACTGCCCTGGTCCTGCCGGTCACACGATTCCTGACAGGGTGAGAGGCTCCTGGCGGCTGCTGGATGTCAGCTCCTTCTCTGAGGCTGCTCTCATCTCTCTTGGGGCTGGAGGCACAGGGATTTGATGAGCCACCTCTCCTGACCCTGGGGTTGGCATCAGCATGGGCTCCATGCAGGATTCGGGTCCCTTTCGGGTCGCTTTGGGTGGTAGCATCTCCCCATGGCATGCTGAGCTCCCAGAGGCGCTGTTCATCCCAGCTCACAGATTTGGCCCAGGCTCCAGGGGCTGTTGATGCTCGTGCTGGGGCCTGATGCCAGCCAGGCTGCAGGGACTGTGGTCCCCCAGGACAGGCTGTGGCAGGATGTGGGCTCTCCTTCTGCTCTTCCTGATGGACGTGCTTCAAATCTTAGTGGAGACAGAGAACAACATTGACTTAATCCCCAGCTCCCTGTGAATTATTTAGTAGCACCTCATCAAAATGATGCATTTGTCGTTGTTAGAGTGTTGGTGGCAGCAGCTGCTGGCACTGTGGGTCCTTCCAGCCACAGGTACCTGCTGCTCCCAGTGCCCAGCACCAGGAGTGCTCAACCCAAGGCATGCACAGGGCAGTGCCAGGATCCAGCCCTGGACCCTACCGAGGATTTTCCAAGGGGCATTTCATGTTGTTCCTAAATGCAGGAAACCTGTAAGCGCAGCAGAGTTTATTGGCAGGTTTTGGCTCTGAGTTTTGAGGCTCTGAGGTTTTTGAGGATGAGGAGGAGGATTCCTGCAGTGAAGGCAGCGGAGCCATGGGACTGGTGTTAATACTGGAGGAGAGCTCCTTGTCTGGCCTTAATTGGAGGCAGGGCTGTAATGCAAAGCCCAGGTGAGAACAGCAAACAATGGGAACCCCCTTGGTCAGGTAGGATTGTACAGCTCCTGCTCTGAAAAGATGCCTGGTAATGAAGGGGCACTGAATCCCCACGCCTTGTGCACGGAGGAGAGGGGATTTTGCAGCGCTTTGCTGGCATGGGATGAGAAAGAAGAACACTGGGCTGGATGAGGGAGGCTTTATTGCTGGTTTGGTAACCATGGCTTAACAACAATATACAACCTTGAGCTTTGATCTTGGCTTTACTATAGCAGAGCTAAGTAGGTGGGCCTGGTAGCGAACGTTCTACTGCACTTGTTGGCAGCGTGAGGAGGACCCTGCTTTGAAAACAAAACAAAAACCTGTGTTTTGTTACATCGAGGCTGTGGTTCACAGGAGGGGAGCTTGGGGATGAGCTGAGAGATGTGGTTGTTCAATGGAAAAGGGAAGAGGGAAAAAATCTGTGAGGTTTCAGGGTTGGTTGTGATGCATCAGCTCATCAGGACCCAGTGTGACAGGGCAGGGTGGCACCAGCCGTTGTGCCTCGTGTAAACATGGGCGTGAGGGCTGCTGCAGCATTGCTCCTGGAAATTATCCCTGATACTGAGGGAGCTGCTTGAAGATTGCCATATGAGTAATGCTGTTATGAGGAGACTGTAAACATGGATTAGTTAAAATGAATGGATTATGAGGTTGTAAATCTGTCTGTAGGACTCTAATGCCATCATAGACTATTCACAGTTTGCCGCTGTCCCTTAATTGAAATTGTAGCCTGGATTATATTAATGCCCTTCTATAAATCGAATTGCGAATCTATATTCCCTCTCTCCACAGCAGTAATGTTTTATTTAGTTGGTTTTCTTTGCCGGGGGAAATGATCCCGTTGTGCCGGGAGCTTGGGGTCAGGCTCGCTCCCCAGCCCACGCGCTGGCTCGGGCTTTAATGAAGCTGTAGCCTCATATGCTGCCTTCCCTCCTGCCTCCAGGTGCCTGGGCCATCTTTCTTCCCATTTTTACATCCTCTCAGGGCAGATAAGGCAGTTGCCCACGTGGAAAAGATGTTTTAACATCAATTGGGAGTAATGGGGAGAGGCATGGAGGAGTAAGAGGGTGGTGATTTCTTCTAGTCCTAGCCTGGTTGGTGTTTCTGCTTGTGCATCACATTGTGTGCCCATAACCACATTCCTCATCCCCTTTGGAGCTTTGGGATTGTCCTCCCAGCCCTGCCCTGTGCAAGGTGAGCGGCCATCGCCGGCCCCTCTTCCTCCTTCTCACCACTTCTCCCTGCTCCTTTCTGCAGTGGGAAGAAGTCAGTGGCTACGACGAGAACCTCAACACCATCCGTACATACCAGGTGTGCAACGTCTTCGAGCCCAACCAGAACAACTGGCTCCTCACCACCTTCATCAACCGGCGCGGGGCTCACCGCATCTACACCGAGATGCGCTTCACCGTGCGGGACTGCAGCAGCCTCCCCAACGTCCCTGGCTCCTGCAAGGAGACCTTCAACCTCTACTACTACGAGACGGACTCTGTCATTGCCACCAAGAAGTCCGCCTTCTGGACGGAGGCACCCTACCTCAAAGTGGACACCATCGCTGCTGACGAGAGCTTCTCCCAGGTGGACTTTGGGGGCCGGCTGATGAAGGTGAACACGGAAGTGAGAAGTTTCGGGCCCTTGACCCGCAATGGCTTTTACCTGGCTTTCCAGGACTATGGGGCTTGCATGTCTCTGCTGTCTGTCAGGGTCTTCTTCAAGAAGTGCCCCAGCGTGGTGCAGAACTTCGCCATCTTCCCGGAGACGATGACGGGTGCGGAGAGCACTTCTCTGGTGACGGCGCGTGGCACCTGCATCCCCAACGCCGAGGAGGTGGACGTGCCCATCAAGCTGTACTGCAACGGCGACGGCGAGTGGATGGTGCCCATCGGCCGCTGCACCTGCAAGGCTGGCTATGAGCCCGAGAACAACGTGGCTTGCAAAGGTAGGGTTGGCTTTGGGCAACAAATCCCCTGTGTTTGTTTTAGGGCAAAATATTTGTCCCCAAACAAGCTGTTTCGTGCAGCAGGCAGTACTTTCCCTGATAGGGTTTTGCTCCAGGGAGCAGGCAGGAATTTGGGAGCAGTGGTCAGTCCGTGGTTTCTCGGTGTGCTCTGGTCAGCGGCCAGACCCGGTGAGCAGCGTGGTGAAGGTGCGGGTGGCGGTGCTGGTGCCGCTGCCACCCTGCTGGAAGTCACCTCTGTGATGTGGTGCCTTCAAAGTGCTGCACTCACCGGCCAGGCTCGTTAATCTGCCTCGTTATTTCCCCGGCAGAGCCGGGCAGCTGCCATCGGGCCCAGCTGCCATGGGGCTGCTCTGATTCTCGGTGTAAATTGGAATTGTTGTGCTGGTTTTTGGGTTCCCTGGCCATGCTGCCAGCGTGCTGCTGCCTGCTGGGGTCCTGCAGTGTGAGGTTGTAAATATGGTAGCAGGGCTCACTGCTTTTCATCTCCTTGTGCCCTTGTGAATATTTCCCAAATACCTTTGGAACGTTACTGGTTTTTTCTATTGGCTGCCCTTTCCTTCTCCTCTCCCAAATTAAGGTATTGGTTTTGCATGCTCCTTGGGAGGAGGGGAGAGGAGAGGGCTTTGTGCTCACCCTTTTTCATCAATTCCAAATAGCTTCTAGAAGGTCAACACCACCAGGATAAGGAAGGTTTGGGAAGAAGGAGAAGGTCACAGTGCTTAAGGGCTGGTTTGGGGGGTTGTGATGGGAAGAGGTCCAACTTGGATCTCTTTTGGTGCAGATGGTGGAATGTGTGTACCAGCAGGCTTGGCTGTGATGCTCCTTGCTGTGATGCTCTTCACCTATAACTCTGGATATGTGCAAATGGCAAAGCTGGGATTCAAGCTGAGGAGAAGCTTGTTTGATGGTTTGCTCTGAGCCTGGGAACTTGTGTAGGTTTTCACCACGCAAAGCCTCGTTCCTACCTGGCCGAAGTGGGGATGGTGACACCTTCTTGTGCCAGGGCTCCAACAACCAGGAAACCCCCGAATCCTTTCTCACACAGCATGGCTGGGGGATTCCTATGAGTATTGTGGCTGACCCTTAGGGTGGCTTTGTTCCCACCAGGAGATTCCTGTGAGGAGCCGGAGCGCTCTGTCGGAGGGAGGGCTCTCTGCAAACCGAGCACTTCTGGCGAGACGTTCCTCTGCTATTGAACCAACACACAGAAAGCACACATGGTTATATGGCAAAATGACATTTCTCATCGTGGGAAAACAAATACTAATTTTAGCTAAACACTGGAATTGAGAAGTAATGTCACTTTGCCAGAAATGGAGGAAAACAGTGATAATGTAAAACTGTGAGTTTTGGCGGTGTTGACCTTTCTGCCAGCTGGAGGAAGATGGGGTCTTGAGTGCTCCTTGGGAGGACTGTGATGCACCTTCTCAATGCTTGGGGAAGGACAGAGGATTGACAACAGCAGGACGAGAGGCATGGGAGCAAACCTGCTGAGGGTGGGTATTAGACCCATCTCCACGGCTTTTCTTATTTCCTTTTCTTGTGCAAACTCCACAAGGGTTGTGAAGTGTTCATGCCATCAAAGCTACACCAAGCAGACCCCAGATAATTTGGGATTTGTTGGGTTTTCTGTGCCCTAGTGCCTGTCTCCAGCTGCGCTCTCACTCCTCAGCACTGATCCTCAAGGAGAAACTGCTGAGCTCCTGGTGAGAGTTTTGCCTTTGCATGGGGAGCGTGCTTTGTATTCAGACTGCTTGAGGCGAAGATTAGGGATCCTGGCTGTTCCAAGGAGTAGAAATATCCTTTATAGATTGACTGGCAGCATGTAGGATCCTGAAAGGCACCAGAATGCGCTGTGGGTGCAGGGCAAGCGGGTGTTAAATGGCACCAGCACGTCTGTGATGACAGGAATATGCGGTTTGATGATTCCACGGGTGCTGGTAAGATGCTGTCTGTGGAGGAGAGCTCCGATGGCTGTCCTTCCCCAGTCCCGTGCGAGTATTTTCCAGTTTCCATGTCAGGAGAACAGAGAAAAGGCTGGGATTGCACGAGACCTGTGTGTCTGAAGGCCCTGCTCAGTGCCGCTGAGGAACCCAAATCCAGTATATCCCCCACCCCTGGAAGTTCACTAAAACCCCTCCTAAAAGCTTGATCCAGGGTTAATATCAGGAATTTTGGAAAATCAACTGTGTTTGTATAAAAATCTGCCCTTGGGTTGGACTCTGGCTCCGTGGTAGTTCATTGGCCGTGAAGCTCCTCCTTGTATCCCCATGGACCTTGGAGCTGGCAAGGCAAGACCTAAGCCCACTTAGGTGAAGGTTGGTGGGTAGGAGGTGGCACATTGCAAAGTTTAGAAATACAAATTCCTTGGTTTTCTATTTGACTTTGTTTTCTCTGAAGGGGTTATATTCCCGGACCTGGTTTGCCTGGCAGGGAAGCTGCCAGGATTGCACCCTGGCTCCTGGGAAGCACACACTCCTGACATCTGCTCCAAGCCTTCATCAGCCTGAGATGAGACACTTAACAAGCCTGTGGGAATTGTCACCAAGGGAAAAAAAAAAAAAAAACAAAAAAAGAAAATCTCTCAGTATTTGAAGGCTGAAAAAATAGGCTTAATTCCCGTATGGTGGGGAAAAAGATAGGGTTGGGTTGTTTAGCTCCCCCTGCTCCGTCTCATCCCGCGCTCCCCTGGGAAGGAGGCTGTGCCTATCATGGGGCCATTAGACCGGAGCGGGTTCGTGCTGACAGTGGAGCTTGGGGCACTCAGGGATTCATTAATCCCGGCTTTTAGCAGCACTTACTGCTCGAGGGGGGCACAGGCACAACGTCATCTTCATTGGGAGTACTCGGAGCCCTGAGGAGATTATCCTCGTGTTTTGGGGTCAGAGGGATTGGGGGCTGCTTCCACCACCATGCCAGGATGAGCATGGGAGAGAAGGGAATTGTCTTTATCAGACAGTCAGCCCTGTTATTTGTTCTCATCCCAGGCTGGTTTGGCACAGACTCCCTGGCACAGCTCTCAGCTGTACCCCAAAGCCCAGTGGGCTGCCCAGCCCGTCCTCTTGGACAGCCCGTGCCCATGGGGGCGGTGGGCCAGTGCGAGATGGAGGCTCTGCCTGAATCCCAAATGAATAATTCATTTGGTGCGCAAGAGAGCCCACGCTCTGCTCGGGCTGATATTAAATCCATTTGTCTTGCTCTGCCCCGTCCCTCAGCCCTGCTTTATGGCTTTCTTGTGTGGTCAAGGGGCAATGCATCATCATGCTGGGGAGAAGGGGGGAGGAAAGGTGGCAGCGGGGATCACCAGGAGGCGGGGGAAACCTTGGATGAGCACGCTGGGTGGATTTTGCTTTTTCTCCTCAAGGAAGATTGTTAAGCCCCTTCTCTCCTGGTGTTTGAAACCTGATGATGGCAAAGGAGCCCCTCACTAGAGTGTTGGCAGTTGTGTCTCTTGGCTTTCATCCCTTTTGACTTTGAGGACTGGGCACTGTATTTCTGTCTGCTGGAATCATGCTGGCTTTCTCTCTGGCCTTCCCAGTGCCGGGCACTAACTCGGGTGCACGGAGAAGGAAAGAGTGTGGGACTGAACCAGCTTTGTGCTGAACTTCTCTGTTGTATTTATAAACCCAGGAAGAAGGGGTGAGAGAGCAGTCCTGCTGCTTCCCGGCCTTGTCTCACTTTCAGTTTTCCCCTCCTGGCAAATTCCTGTGCTGGCGCGTTTGGGAGCCTCCGATCTGCCGCTGCTGGCCTGTCTGCTGCAGCAGCTGGAAATCTGACCTGCCAGGGGGAAACAATCAAAATAAACCCCACAAAACCAGAGCAAAGCTGGGCTGTGATGCCTGCAGTGCAAAGGCTGCTCATCAAGCAGCCTTGCTTCCAGGCATCCCTGGCTTTCCACACAGCAGCCGGCCCCTATCCCATCTCCAGCCGGGTCCCCCCATCCTTCCTCACCTGCTGGCCGATGTGCCGGGCTCTGGCCAGCCTTTGCCAAAGCTCTGTGTGGGTTTATCCTGATCTCCTTCATCCTTTTGATTTCTCTGTCTCCTTTCTGTGTTCGTCCTTCCCTTCTGCCTTATGTGTGGAGGAACGGATTGGGGAAAGGAGCATTGGGAGGGGCACGGCCGACCTTGAATGTCAGGGAGTGAGCAGCTCCATGCTGGTTCCCCTGTTATCCTCCCCTCCTGCCGAGCAGCCCTGGTGATAATTATTGATTTCCTCTACTTATCCATCACAGAAGATTGGAAACAATGTGATTTATAAAGTGATTTTTTAAATAATTGCGAACATTTTGCAATTAGTAGTAGAACAATTTGCTATCGCTTAAAACAAGGGAATTGTCAAGTTTTCCCAATGAAATTCTTGCTTGTGTTGAGAACTGGGACCTTTTGATCTCTGGCTATGCCCTTGCCTGCCTTTTCCCTGCTCCGTGGTCCAACCTGGTGCCCCTGCACCATTTTGGGGCACCCAGGAGAGGTTTTCTTGGGTGATGAAGGTGGTTTTGTCCCATGGGTGAATGGCAGCAAGGGAGGCCATGGGGACACAGGACCCTGCTCCCCGTGCCTTTGGCTGTATCCATCCCATCCCAGTGTGCTGCAGCTCCATGCCCAGCTGCCTGGGTGCCTGGGGCAGGGTGACACACCAGGCATTGGCAGGGGCTGCAGAAAAGCCTTTTTTTTGCTTATAAGGATGGCCTAATTTTTTATTTCTTCTCCAATCTGCGGGTCCGTGCAGTTCCTGTGGTTGGGAATCATCTTCTTCCCAGCCTCTGTGCTGACCTCTCTCCTCCCCACCACTCCAGCATCTTATTCCAGCTTAGCTGGCCTACAAGGGATCTTTTTTTTGAGATTTTCTCCTCTAAAACAGGAGGGGGAAAACAAAGAGGTAAAAAGAAAGTGCTTGCCTTGCCCCTCTCTCCTTCCACCTGCCCTTGGATTTGGTTTAGCAGGGCACGGGGTGGGCCCAGCATCCCAGAGTGGGCCAGGTAGAACAAGGGCTGGGGACAAAAAATAAATACTTGGGCTTAAAAAAACCATCAGCAATTCCTCAAGCTCTTTCCTGGGGACCAAGTCTAGGTCAACCAGGTTGTTCCCAAACCTTTCCGAACCTGTGGACAAACGGCGGATGCACTCTGGGGTCTCTGCCTGGCAGCTGGGTAGAAGGGAGCGTCTGCGGCTGATGCTTGTGATGATTTGTGTTTTTCCAGGGACAATGTTTCCCTGCAGGTTGGAATTGGCATTTCAAGCTTTCCTCCTGCCCAGCATCCCATGTCTGGGCAGTGTAAACATGCTGGGGCTGTGGATCTCCTCCTCCCCATGCAGTGCTGTGCCTCTGCTCCCTGGGGCTTGGGCACCTGTGACACACTACCCCACTAACCGTCCAAAAGCTGCTTTTAGGCCCAAATCAGAGCAGCCAGGGCATTTTCCACCCTGAACGGCAGCAAAGATGTGCAGGGAGTGTTTTATTTCAGGCTTAGCTGAGCCACAAACCTCCGACCGCGTAAAATGGGCCTTTTTCTCCTTTTTTTTTTCCCCCTTTTGTTTTTGTTTTTTGGCACAATGTCAGGTTTCCTGCCCCTCTCCCATCCTGCATCAGCCTGAGCCACTCTCCCTGCTCGGGCTGTGCTGGGAAGTGGCAGCTCTCCCAGCTCCTGCCGAATCCTGGCAGCAGGAGGGAGGGAGGGATGCTCCCCTTTGTTGGAGGGGCTTTGCCTTTGCCTGGCAGCGATCTCCCGGCTTCCACCACTGGGTGGAACAGGCAGCCCAGTTTTACCATGGCCACTCTGTGGAGGAGAAATAGTGGAATCACAATAAAAAAAAAGGAGAGAGAAAAAGAAAAAAAGTGTGATTTTTCCTAAATTATGCCTCAGTGAAGACATCCATTAACCTCCATAATAATTTTGCAAGGAAAATGTCCAGGAAAGCCTTGTTAATTTTTTTTCTAATGAGTGTGATGGGTTTTAATGAAAGTCTTAATTAGACATTATTAGCCCAAATGTACCTCTGGTGGATTCAGGCCCTTTTCCTTCCCCCAGCGCAGGGATGGGGAGGGTCCATGAGTCCTGGCTGCTGCCGGGGAGGAGGCTTGGGCACCAAAAGCCACCACTCCCCGTCCCTGTCCCCAGATCATCCCTGTGATCCAGACCCATCCAAAGGAGGAAAAAGGGAGAAATGCAGAAAATACCCCAAGGCAAGGTGTGAGCGGGGGCCAGGTGAGCATTGCAGGGTTGGGATTCCTGAGCTGGACACAGCAGTGACCTCAGAGGGATTAGGGAATGGCTCACAAGCTTCCATGGATGCCTCTATTCTCCTGCTTATCAATTTTTTTCCTCCTTAAATTATTCCATGGGCTGTTTATGTATTTCCCCTCCCTACCACGAGAACTTCTGAGTGTTAATAACATTGATTCCAGCCTTAAATCAGGAAGAAAAATCCTCCTTTGATTTTCCCACCCACTGAAGGGTCTTTCCTTGTGACTGTTTGCAAATGGAGGCATAAAACTGCTTCCAAACCCTTGTTCTGCTAATGATCCATTTAGGAAACTTTCTGTGGTAGCTGAAGAGCCTGGGGAAATTAATCTTTTGGGGAATTTTGGGGTGCAGAGCTCCATGTGCGCGTATCCGTGAGCATCCCCGGGGCAGTGGGGTGTGAAACCCACCCATCTTTCCCAGCCTTCTCCACTCACCCAGCCCAGGAGACCTGGCTCTCACCCCGCTGCCAGCACGTCCGAGGCCTTTGCTGTCCGGCAGGAGCAGGGATTGTTCTCCCGGACAATGGGAGAGCCGCAAGGAAGCGCCAGATCCGGCCCATGTCCGGCACCCGCATTGTTTCACCCTTGTTTGCAAACAGCCAGCACCTGGCAAACCCAGTGACTCAGCCAGGGACTTTCAAAGCCTTTCTATAACTTTTTCCTTTTCATTTTTTTGTTGGGTTTTTGGGTTGGGTTTTTTTACAGTCACGAGAGAGCTCCTTTGGGAATGGCTCTTCTTGCTGCGGTTTGCTTGCCAAGGGGTGGGAATCTCCCCCAAGTTTGGAGCTGTGCTGTACCCTACAGCCCATGGCGTGCTCCAGGAGCCAGTGTCTCTCCAGTAGGATAACAGTAATAATTTAAAACAGAAAAAAAGGAGTTTCTTACCCTGGCTGGGGAAGGGGCTGGAGCACCAGGAGCAGCTGAGGGAGCCAGGGGGGGAATTCAGCCTGGAGAAAAGGAGGCTCAGGGGGGACCTTGTGGCTCTGCACAACTCCCTGACAGGAGGGGGCAGCCGGGGGGGGGGTCAGGCTCTGCTCCCAGGGAACAGGGACAGGAGGAGAGGAAATGGCCTCAAGAGGTTTAGATTGGAAAATAGGGAAAATTCTTCACCAAAAAGGCTGCCAAGCCCTGAAACAGGCTGCCCAGGGAAGTGATGGAATCACTATCCCTGGAAGTGTTTGAAAGCTGTGCAGATGCAATGCTTGGGGACATGGTTTAGTGGTGGCCTTGGCGGTGCTGGGTTAATGTTTGGAGTCAATGACCTTGGAGGGCTTTTCCAACCTAATGATTCTGTGATTCTATAATAATAATAAAATGGATTTTTCCCCTGAAGCCATGAGATAACTCATCACCACTCCCCTGTGCAAGGCAGCATTTGGAAGCTGAGTTGGGCTGCAGCTGGGCTTTGCAGGTCTGCTGCAACCCCTGCTTGGGGAAACAGCCCTTCATGGATGGTGTTTTAGTAATTGAGAGACCCAGAGTGGTGAGAAAGCCACAGACCAGGTGGAACAAGTTGCCCTGCTTTCCCCTGGCTGTCTAAGGAGGTTTTTGTGGGTTGGATGTGCCAGCTGGGACACTGCTGAGGAAGGATGGAGCCCGCTAGGATGAGGGAAAAGTAATCAGTGCAGATACTGAGGTTTTAATTTGCTCCCCTCTCCGAGCCCCGCCGTGCGCTCGGATGGTGACAAATGGAGCGGTGCCGTGGGTGTCAGCTCCGAGTGTGTTACAAGTGGTCATTTGTCACGCCTGGTGCCTCGGATCGCAGAGGATGCGTGGAGAGAGGAGCGGGGCGATTAAATCAAAGCGTCGCTCGCGCTCTCAAACAGGCCTTGGAGGAGCCATGGGAAAACCTGTCTGTCTTCAGCCAGTGCAGCACTCACAGCCAAGGAACCATCCATGCCTTGGCTGTGAGAGCATCAAGCCAGAGTCGTGGGCACCACAAATTAAGTTCTGCACCCACCCCAGGGGGGAATTGCTGTTCTCCCATCCTAGGCTCCAGCAGCAGCCAAGAAAATATCATGAATGGCGTGGAGGGAGCTGCATCACTTAGTTTTCGTGTTCAGCCCAGGACTGACCTGCTTGTGTCACATTTATTGTATGGAATGGATTTGAGGCAGGAGAGCTGTGGGCTGGGGTAGGAGCTGGTCACTTTGGTGCTCTCAGTGTGGCTGCATCCTGCCTGAGCACGGCTGGGCTGCTGGCAGCACCCCTGGGAGCAGGGAACAATTCCTAGGATAACGCTGTCCATGTCTTGTCTCATCCCTTTCCTCCCTGGGGCCTCTCTGGGATGATGTTCTGGCAGAGATCTGCCATCTTCTTGCTGTTCTGGGAGAGAGTTGTGGAGCCTGGGGCACAGGACTGTGTGCCAAGCTGGAGGTGGAGAGCTCCAGCCTCAGGCCTGGTCTCTGGACTTCGCTGCCTGAAACTTGTCTGTAAAAGCAGGGGCATCCTGGAAAATGATACACAGGGGGAATTATGAATTGAATTCCCATCCTGGCTCAAGCAGCTTTGCTGGGTCTGCAGCCCAGAGAGGAAATTGCCCTTGAGGAGAGACGCGATATTAACTTAGACTTTTATTTTTTATTTTGTACTTTATTGTAGTACGTATTGCATCCAGGCTCAACAGATCTGCCCATAGCTTTGGTATGGGTTGGTGCACACTGGCACGTGTCCCCTCCGCAGTGCAGAGGGACCTGGGCACCCTGCTCACGAGCAGGGATTACTTTGATGTTTATGAGTTTTGCTCTGTTGCAAAACAGGGAATTTGAAATGGTTCTGGGCATGGCAAAAAGTTTCTCTGGCTGTCTGGGTGTTTCCAGGGACCGTCATTCTCTGGCTAAACCCAGATCTCCTGGTTCTGCCATGGGCATCTGTTTCAGCACACCAGGCAAGCAAGGAGGAGGAGGGTGACAGGAGAGACCTGGGGTTATCACAGATCTCCTTCTCCACATAGGATCTGCTCCTGAGCTCTTAATCATGTGTTATTATTGAAGACAACTTATTCTTAGAGAGCCCAAGGTGCAAATTATGTTTCACGGCTAAGAAAAGCTTCCAGAGCTGCCTACGTACAGTAAATCCCTGCAATCTCGGGTGCCTTTGACTTACGTGTAACAGATGTTGAGGATGGAGACCGCTCCTTTGTGCCTGCTTGTTGCTATCACCAGCGTAGACACAGGTGGAAATTTTGGCAGGGAGAAGCTGTCTGGGCTCAGAGGTGAGGTCAGTGAGTGTTCTCTCACCCTGCAGCTCTGGGCATCTGTCCTGTCCCCGGTGGTGGCACCAACACGGACAGTGCCAGTCTTCACACTGCTTGCAGGAGGTTCTTTCCTGTCCAGGAGCTCCAGAGCAGGTTGCCTGCCCTCCCCACTGTGGCATAGGGGTGAGCCAGTGTGGGAATCATGGAAGCATGGAATGGTTTGGCTGGAAAAGCTTTTCAAAGGTGTCACCCTTGTCAGTGCTGTGTGTCCTCTCTCCTCTCTGCAGCTGGGTAGGAAGGTGCCTTTCCTCCCAGGAATAGTAATTATGGCTTGTTCTGCTATAAATATTCATAGGGAAGCTCTCTTAATTGCTTTTCTAATTAATTCCATGCATGGCACTCTTTGGGTGGATGAGGAATATGCCTTGTTTCGGACGTCCTCCCATGTCAATCCATTCTCCCATGGCACATCCATTCCTGGGCATAGTCCTTAAGCAGTCAGCCAAGCCACAGCCCCCCAAGGCTCACCTCCACCCTGATGGCAGTGTCCTGCTCCACGGTGGGACATCTCAGCACCCCAGTGTGACCCGAGGCACGATGTCCTGCAGTGCTGTGGCAGGGACACAGGGAAGCTGTGTCCCCGTGTCCCTGCCCGTGCCGGCAGCGCCAGCCTGGCCCTGTGGCTGAAACTCTCCCCAGCCCCATCCTGGGGTGACTCTTCCTTCACGGTGTCAGCACTAACGAGGAACCACTTTAGATGTAATTAATGAGCACTTGATGTTCTCTAGATTGAGGGGACACTGCATGGCATGAGCTGGAGAAGGAGGAAGAGGTGCTTAATTAGTTCCTGTTAGGGACAGGAGATGTTTGCTTCCCAGCCAGGACTGTGCTTTGGGGAGCCCAGTGGCGATGCCACCCCAATTTCCCAGTCAGAAGAGGGGCTGGAATTACAGAGTGACATCAGTGGTTCCCAAAATCCCTGGTTGCAAAGGAAAGATGCATCTTTTTCAGAGGATTTCTAAGCACAGCCCGTGCCAGCACCTCTGTACCTGGGGGAAGAGCTTCTCCTGGAGATCCTCCAGGAATTTTCGTGCTGGTTCATTTCGCTGTTGATGAGGTGGCTCGATAGCTCACACAGGCATTGAGGGGTGAACACAATGTGCTGGGTTAGGCGGCACATGGAAGTATCGGCTCTTCCAGTCTGTGTCCATCGACTCTGGAGTCTCATGTTGCTGCAGTTCATGAGGGAAAAAAATATTTCTCCATGGAGGCTGATGCCTGGAGTCGGGGTAGAGCATCTCTGGGGGTTGTGTTTTTGGGACATAAGTCCTGGCCTGAATCTCAATCCCCCGGTTTTTTACTGCAAACTCATTGCGACGTTCATTGTGGGCAACAGATGGTGGTGAGGCACTGGCCTTGGACACTTCCAGGGATCCAGGGGCAGCCACAGCTTCTCTGGGAAACCTGTGCCAGGGTCTCACCACCCAAGAATTTCTTTCCAATATCCAATCTAACCTCGCCCTCTGTCCATGTAAAGCCCTTCCCCCTTGTCCTGTCGACACTCCAGGCCCTTGGAGCCCCTTTAGGCTCTGGAAGCTCCTGCTTGCAGGGATGGTGGCCCCGGCAGAGGGAAGAGCCTGTGCTAGGCTGCAGCTGCTAAATCTGTTTTTAAAGAAGACTATCAGGAGGTTAAATAGCATCAAATCCTTGATGAGAACTTCATCCCTGTTTCATTTGTTGAACTCAGAATAATGAGCAGGGGCAGTGAGGATGGTGAGGAGCAGCCTGTGCTTGATACTGCCGTGGCCACGTGTCTGCTGCTCGATCTGCTGTGAACCTCCCTGTGTGTGTGTATGAATTGTCTGCAGTTTGATCAATTTATTCTGTTTGATCACTTGAAGTGGCTGGTTTATGGCAAGGAAGTGGAGCTGTGGTGAGGGAGCTGTGGCGTGGGACTGGGCAGTGAGGCTGGAGCCAAGTGGAAACTAAAACAGAGCAAAACCTGAGTGGGAGAACAGTGATTTGGAAAAGTGACCATGACAAGTGTTGGGTTTTTTCCACCCGCTGGCTGTTTTGGAGAGTGAAGCGAGTTCCCTGCTCCGTGGCAAGCTGGCAGCCCTGTGGCACCGTCTGCCCAGGGTGTGCCTGCTCTTCTCTTTGCATCCATCTGGGACAGATTTTCTCTTCAGACCTTCAAAATCCCCCCAACCGTGAAAAACAGGGAGAGTGAAGCCCAGAGTGGTGATTAAATGGGTGAGCACAGACCTGTTGGGAAGCTGGAGGCAGTGAGCAGCCAGGCACGTGGGAGCCTGAACCAGCTGCTTCCCTGCCCTGCTCGAGGCTTAAACTCCTTGTTTAGGGCCATGATGTCACCTAAACAGTTGGTGTTGAAGCTCCTTTGCACCCATAGACCCTTGATTTTTCCAAGGAAGCCTTTCTGGAGGAACACTGCTTCTGGGTGAGCATCAGCTGCATTTTGCTTCCAGTGAAGCACACGGGGCTTACTCTGGTGAGCATTTCAGTCTGTGAGCACCTCGCTCCATCAACCAGGTATTTGCTCCCCTGGGGCAAGGGGTGGGATTTTTGGGAGAGGTGAACAGGGATGCATCCAATCCTGTTGCCTCTAATATGCCTTGCACAGCTCCCTACCCCGCAAGCACCTTTGAAATCCTGCCCTGTTCCGATTAATTTCTCATCCATGAGAAGAAAAGCAGAAAAAAAAACCTTGAGACAGGTAAAAGCACATTGAATTTTACTTCCCTCCATGAATAAACCATGGCAGGCCGGCTCTGACTTTAATTTCCATGTGTCCCAAGGCGGATCTAAGCCCATTCCTCCCGAGGTGGAGGGCTGGTTTAATTAAGCGGCTGCGTCACGCGGAGCTGGGGCCGCATTCCTCCGTGCAGCGGGAGAGATGGAGCCCGTGCCCGCAGGATGCCAGCCTGGATGCTGGGAAGCTCATGTTTATCTCATGAGTTTCTGCCTATATAGTGCTGAAAGAAGGGAACACAACGGGTCGGGTGCTGTTTGTAATTCGGATGGCCCCGAGGCAGGAGCACCTCTGGGTGATCCAAAATTGATGCGTTCAGCTACAAAATGGTGAAGTTTGCACCAAAATGAGGTTTTGGAACAAGGATCTGGGAACGAGGCTCTGCTGGGATGTCCTGTTCCCCATGTGCTGCAGTTTCTGGCATGGCTTGGGGTCCTGTGCTGAGCTCCCTCCTTGGGAGCAGGAGGATGCTTTAGGGCTGGAATGCTTGGACTTCCCTATTCCTCCATCTGGGCCGCGCTCCTCTCCCTACACTGAGGACTGGATGCTGTGATCTGGTGGCTGATGGGGTGTTTTGGGGCTGAGTCTCCTTTCTTGGCACAGTCAGGAAGGCGGGATGCGTGTGGTGGGTACCCTCCCAGCCCTCCTGGCTTGGCATTGCTCCCAGTATGGAAAGCTCTCCGGATTAATTTGCGGCTGCCTGGCGGAGGGCAGCATGGCAGGGCACCCCCTGGCACTGCTGGCTGCCTGCTGGGCTTGCCGTGGCCATGCCAGGCTGAGGCCTTCCTGGAGAAACACTTGGCTTCATATAAAAGGGAATCAGATCTCTAAAAAGTAGGAATGGGGGCAAAATCCTCACAAAACAACCTGCCAGCCCTCTCCCCAACAGAGAGGCAGGAGGGAAGGGATGACAGGAGACCACCACGTAGGGATGCAATTAAACCTCCGGCACCACGTGCCTGCTCCCTGCTTGGATGTGTGCAGGGAGGACGAGGAGGGAGATGAAAGCGGGGAGGGAAGGCAGCGCCCTCGTCACCCTTTGAAGGTGGAAGATGACAGCCCCCGCCTGTGGGTGACAGCCTGCCCAATTCTGCTGCTTTTCCCCCCAGCCTGCAGCCTGCGTCATCATCATATCAAAGGCACGGAAGCCCCAGTGCATGGACTGGGTGGCAGCCCGGGGTCTGTGTGTGTCCCAGGGAGCACGGTGTCACCAGTGCCCCTGGCACTGCCACGGAGGGCAAGCGGGAGCCCGGGGAAGCCGTGCCAAGTGCCTGCCCCTGTAGTCACAGCGTCCCCCCAATGACACTTTTCTGTAGCACACAATTTCGTGTGGGTGTTTATTTGCCTGCATGGTGTCTCTCAGCTGAAGGTGTCTGGGAGGGTGTCCTAACTGGCATCTCAGCCGCACAGGGTGACAAGCAGGATGGCAAGGAGAGCATTTTAGAACACCCATCTCTGGGGCTAACCAGTTTGAAGGCTGAAAAATTGATGTTTTTTTTTTTTTCTTATTTCATTTTTTAATGTATTTAAGGATAGATTCTGTGTCGATGGTGTCTATAAAATGCACAAGGGGTTTCTAGCAAGCATCTCCTCTCTTTTTTGGGGGGGATTCCATAAAAAAATTGTGAACCTCATGCAGAAGGTGTTGAGTTGAGGAACCAGTATTTCTTCTTAAGGATGAATTATTGTTTGCAGAAAGGGGGGCCTTGAATCTTTTTCTGGCAGGCTGCAAATGCAGTGAGCCACAGTTTCTCCTTTTTTCCTGACCTGTGCCGTCCTCAAACCCTGCTGCCCATCTCCCAGGGGTGCTGGCAGGTGCTTCCACGTGTCTTTTTGGAGCAAGGCTGGATCATCCAGGCTCTTTAGTGCCTTTGCACCTGACAGTGCTCTCCACACCTCCAGCTTGCTTGAGGGCATCATCTGGTGCAGCACTGCTGCTTCTAATGCAGCTTTTCATCACCTGCTGCGCCAGAGTGCCACAGGTGTGCTTAAAGACACGAGGAATGCCCTGGAAAGGCGCTAGACCCAAAAGGGAGCCCAAAACAAGCATGAATTTGGGGATACCTGGAAAATGGGGTTAGCTCTGCCACAGCAGGGACAGAGGGGCATGGGAAGGATGAGGCACTGCCAACTTGGTTTGCTGGGTGCCGGTGAGGGTTGGGGCAGGTCAGGGCTCTCTGAATCGCTGCTGAATCTGTAATTCCTTGAAGAAGCTCCTATTTTAAAATCCGAGAAGGAAAAATGCCACTCTGCATCCCCAGGGAGCTTTAGAGCAAGTTAATGTAGAGGCAATGTCTCCTTTCTTTCTTTCTTTCTTCTTTTTTTTTCTATTTTGACTTAGGCTTCCCTGAGAGAGTAATTAAGAAGTGCAAGTTCCAGGTGCTAACTGAGAGGATTTAGTTTGAGAGTGAAATGCTTGGATGCCCCCATGCTTGAATATCCCCATGCTTGCACCCTTCCCACAGAGGCTGTGGTGGTGGCTTGCCTCGGGCAGGAGCAGGGATGGATGAGCAGAGAGATCCTGCTTATCTCTGGCTCTTTCTGGGACTCCTGGCACCTGGAATGCAACGATGCAGGGTACAGGAGAGTGTTAAGCAGTAAGAAGCCCTCGCAGTGCTGCTGTGTGCCGTGAGTGCTTCCATAATCCATCCTGCTGCTGGGCACTGCCCAGGCTCCCCAGGGAATGGGCACGGCCCCGAGGCTGCCAGAGCTCCAGGAGCGTTTGGACAGCGCTGCCAGGGATGCACAGGGTGGGGTTGTTGGGGTGTCTGGGCAGGGCCAGGAGCTGGATTGAAGATCCTTGGGGGTTGCTTCCAACTCAGGAGATTTTGTGGTTCTGTGGTTTTGGCATTCTCAGATTCTATGGTTCTGTGATTATGTGATCCTGTGGTTCTGTGATTCTCAGATTATGTGATTCCACGATTCTGAGGTTCTGATGTTCTGTGGTTCTGTGATTCCGTGATTCTGTGGTTCTGGGAGCTGCAGAGGGAGGCAGCAGTGGGAACACAGCTTTGTGGTGCCTTCCCTGGGTGTTTGCCTTGCGTGAGACATGTGCCACATCCCTCCTCTGAGCCTTTGGGGTGGGTAGGAGAGGTTCAGCTCTGGCTGGGAGTCCCCAGTTGTATCCAGCCCTGTGGCCACATCCTTAAAATCACCCCTCAGACGTGAGGGCAACTTGCAGCTCTTTTTCCCCCAAACTTCCACTGATGACATCTCGCCGCAAAAAGGCTGAGTTTCACCAGCCCCTCAATGATGTTCCCTCCCACCCGGGACGTGTCAGCCCTGGAAAAGGGGTCCTGCTGGCAAACTCACGCCTGGGATGCCCAGCATTCCCAATGTGCTGGCAGGATGATGGATACATGGGCAGCTTTGGATTGTGGGGGGGTTAAGTGCTGAGCATCCTCCCTGCTGAGCAGCATGGAGGAGTTCTGTGCCTCAGCATTTACAAACACACCCCTGGTGCCTAAATGTGAGGAAATGGATAGTTAAGCACATCATTAATCTTATCCAGCCCCCATAATCAACAATCAATTAATTCTCCTCCGGGCTGAAGGAGATGCAGATTGTGCTGTAGGCTGGGCACTGGCAGAAAGAGCCCCTTCCCACAGGGAAAGCTGAGGCAGAGCCTCATCCTGCACTTGTCTGACACACTACCATGGATGCAGGCCTTGCCAGCTTTGGGAAGCTCTTGGAGCAGCCCTTAAATTAGGGCAGATGTTGCACTGGCCATGAGTGGGGTGATTTATCGCTCCCTCCTGGGCTCGAGCCCTCCATCTGAGCCTTGCGCTTGGGCTGTGGGTTTGCCGTGTGAAGGATTTTGGATCCCACTGTGGCATTGCAGGGCCCTGGGGGTTTGTGCTGGGTTTTCAGTATGAGGCTCATGGTTCAGCTCCCCCAGAAAGAGGGGACACAGGGGCAGCAGCCACAGGGGAGTGCTGCACCCATGGCAGATTTGGGAGGGAGGAGAAGGCATCCCCCTCCTCGCAACTGTGGGAGGCTTTAGGCAAGCACAGTGTAATTACAGGAGAGAAAAGCTAATTGGTAATAATAGCAATTAAGAGCCACGTGCCTGCAGATTACAGGAATTTGTGGATAAGCGAAGTGATAACGGAAACCTGTGGACACTGGGTTGCAGGGTGCCATGTTCGGGTGTTTTGACAAAGCATCACTTGGACTAATTGTAATTAACCATTAACAAACCTCTTCAACCAACCCACCAACATGCCCTCAAGCTTACAACTGAGGCGTGTTTGCAGCACTGCAATCCTTTCATTATCCTCCGTCCCTCCTCCATCCTCTTCCATTACAACACAGGTGGCTGTTCCCTGGTACCACTGCCATCCCCTTCCTGCTCTTCCAAAAGAGCCTGGCATGTTTCAGGTGTGTTCTGACACATCCTCCAGCTCCAGAGCCCACAGGTGCCCCTTGGCACGTCTCATGGATGCTCACCCTTCCTGTGGGAACACGAGGCTGCTGGGACATGGTGGGGAGGTGATGGTGGGAAGGGACAGGTGAGGAGCTGGAGATACACTCGAAGCCTTGGTGTCCAGTTGTGGTTTTGTCTCCTGCCTGGTGTGTCTGTGTAACTCTGTGCCTCCTTGTGCTGGTTTGGGAATAGGGCTGTGTGTGTGGATTGGGGAAGGGTCTGCATCCCGCTGCCTTCTGCTGTGGAGCATCCTGAAAGTCCCCCTCAAACCCTCTGGACTGCACGGTGACTCCGTGTGTCTCACTGCCCGCCCCATGAGGTGGTGGGTTATGGCCCTTCCCTAAGATGCCGCATGCATGGGATGGCTGTGGTGGGCTGTGGAGAACTCGGCAGTCCTCCCGTGGTGGGGAAGAGGGAGGGCAGTGGGGGATGGTGGCTGGCTCCTCACCCAGCTGTCCAGGGCCATTGCAAAGAGACAGTTCATTGCAGCCAGTTGTGTGCCTCAGGCTGG
>VZTE01002465.1:730015-780061 GCA_013397775.1 Eulacestoma nigropectus
GAGATCTCCTGAATAATAAAATTGTAAAATATTGTTTTGATTTATTCTTTTCTATCATCTATTAATATCTGGAAAGGCTGTGTGAGCAGGAGGCCTTCATGAGTTTTGAATGACAGGTTAAAGGGCTCCAATAAAGATTAGATGGTCCACTATCTCCCAAGGAAATTGCATCAAAGTGGTTACTCCTGCTTGCTCCTATTAATTTCCTCTTCATGGCTGCTAGGAGATGCCTCATATCCTGATGCAGCAGACAGGGGCTAAGAGGCACTTTCCATTATCTCAATCATCGCTGTGTTTATGAGACACGTCGGGTGTTTCTCTGCAGAGCTGTGCCTTGGGGGGGATGGCATCCCAGGGGCAGAGCCGGGAGCCGAACGGGGCTTGGACCACCCTGGTGTGAGGTCAGGAACAGTTTCTGGGCTGGATGGAAGTCTGATCCCTCAGGTACATGTGCCAAAAGACAGATATTCCCTTCTGCAGCCTTTGGTTCTGTCGGATTTTGTTGGATGTCGGGGATGGATGAGCATCCATTCATCAGTGCCCATTGGTGAGCACGGGTGGGGTGGGGCAGAGATGAGGGACCCATCCCTGTCACTCCATCCTCGCCCTCTCTCTGCAGAGCAGAGAGGTGGTTGATTAATGAAACCTCCCCTGTGGCTGATTAAACCCTCACTGTAACTGGAGCACCTTCTCTGTTATGAATTAGTAGCCATTTCCTGCTTGAATGAACTCGGAGGCCGGGCAGCTCCAGCCCCAGGCTGCGGGATATTAACGGGATGGACCCATAACACACTGTCATGGGCATCACACCAACTTTTAAATTAAATATTTAAATTTTGCTTGGAAAAAGCTGCAGGACCTGAGCCAGGCTGTTGGGGTGGTGGACAGGGACCGTTCAGATCAGCAGAAGAGGAGGACTGTCCTGCCCTTGCTTGTCCATGTCCTCGTGGGTGCTGCTGGGCACGGGGGTCCCACAGCCCCCTGCCATCCCCCTGCCTGGGTACGAGCAGTAGGAGCAAAGCAGCTACTGCAGCCCCCTTGCTCTGCCTGGCTAGAGATCGCTGCCATGTGCTTGCAGTGTTTGTCGAGTGGCTTCAGGAATAATCCATGGCCAACATGGAAAATTCCAGCCATCCTGGATTCATGGGAAGGTGCTACCCCATTTAGCACTGATAAAAGTGTGAAGCTTTTCTGTGTCTCCTCTCCCTCTTCCTCTTTCACTTTCCTCTCCCTCTTCCTTCTCCTCTTCCCTTTCCTCTTCCGTCTCCCCTCCCCTCCATTCCAAGGACAGGACCCGCTTTCCCCCACGTCCCAGAACGGCTCAGGACCCACTTGCTGTGCTCTCTCTTGCAGCCTGCCCCACGGGGACGTTCAAGGCCAGCCAGGGCGCGGGGCTGTGCGTGCCGTGCCCCCCGAACAGCCGCTCCACCGCCGAGGCCTCGCCGGTCTGCGCCTGCCGCAACGGCTACTACCGGGCAGACTTCGACCCACCGGCCGCCGCCTGCACCAGTGAGTACGGGACCGGGGCTGGGGGGCTGCAGGGCCTCGCTCCCCTCGCTCCTGGGGCAGCAGCAGGGATAAAGGCTCAATCCATGCGGAGTTTGTTTCATTTTCTCCTTCCAGCCCGCTGAGGATGAGAGCGAGAGCACGGCTGGGTGGGCGAGGCGGAGGGATGGGATGGCCTCGCGTCCCGCCTTGCTGGCAGCCTCTGGAATTTATACATCACCCCGGCAGCGGCGGTGATGGCAGGGAGATAGTCCCCAGGATAAATCAGGATTTAAAGTTATCTGCTCTGGCTGTCTTGTTCACAGTCTTGCAGATGGAGTATTTTTTAATAGGGGGAAGGCTGCATTAAGCATTGGTATTCAGCGGTGTGTCACTGCTCGGCTGCCTGCCCGAGCTGCCTGGCATGGCAGCAGTGTCCTCAAGCCTGTCTTTTGGTGGGAAAAGACCCCAGGAGAGAGGAAAGAGCTGCTGTGCTCTTCAGCCTGCTGGGAACTCTGGCCTCAACTCCCCCCCCAGATACACTCCAGGCCCCTGAACCAGCCCATCATGGAGCATTAGCACGTGGATGCTCTGGGCCCTCCATGCTGGGAAGTGCCCAAAGCACACATCGGAAACAAGGAAAGGATTTGTGTATTTTACTGGATCACCTGAGCTCTGAGACAGGTTGCACAACTACAGATAGTCTACAGATCTTTATTATGCCTTGTTACGTAACTGATTTACAGCAGTGCTGAGCTATAGGAATACAGGAAAAAAAGTCTCTTTGCTGATTTTTATTTCTTCTCGTCAGTGCTTGCTTTTGCAGTGCTCCAATTTGAGGTGCCAGCTGTTCACTCAAAGTTTCTCTGTGTCAGAGGAGTACATAACATTGTGGAGCTGCAGGCACTGCCCTGGACTGGAAGCCTTCCAAGGGTGATCCCTGCAGTTCCTTGGCCCCTGCAGAGGAGGAAAGGGGCTGCAGTTAAAGTGGGAGGAATTTGGGGAGGCAGCAGTTTTCCACTGGGACAGGGAAGAAATGCATGTTTTTTTCCTTTTTCTTGAAAAGATATTATCTGCTTGAGGTATGGAGGGAGGATTTGGATTAAGGCTCCTGAGACAGGCTGCAGATTTTTGAGGGTAACTCACTAATATTGACCCCGTTGAGCCTTTGTGAATCCTGCAGTCTTGTTCCCCTGGGGAATCAAGGTCCTTCTCCCTGCTCCTGCCCCTGCTGTGGCCCCTACAACCCTCCTGTAACTCTCTTTGACATCTCTACCTTGGGGGAGCCTGGCAATGCTGCGGTGCCTCAGGTCCAGGACAGCCCTTTCCAGCAAGGATGCTGCACTGGTGGCAGCTCCACGACAGACATTTGCACTCCTGAAGAGGAAAAAGGTTAAAGGGAATTCTATTAGCTTAATTTTTTTTTTAAGGCTGTCATTTCTTTGGGCATTTGAACAAAATCTTTCATCTGCATTAGCCACGGCAGCAGCTTAGAGAGGCTCCCAGAGTGTCTCCATGCAGAATGACCTCTCCATCCCACCAGCCACGTCACCAGGGTGCTGATGAATGTGTCCCTGTCCAGCCCATCCCCGGCCACTGACGGGGCTGATTTATCCACAGCCCTAACGATATTCCCTGGCACACACACACGTGTGGAGGGCTCCCCTGGGATGGGTTTCCCCAAGACAGAAGCATGCTTCTCTCTCTTAACCCTTCCTTGCAGGTCAAGTCCTCCATCATTTTTATTGCTCCCTGTATCATGGCAAAGTCCTTTTTCTTTCTTGGAAGTGCAGCCCCCAGCCCAGCCAGCATGAGGAATTCCTTGCTTCCCTTACTTAATATAACCCAGCAGCTGAATTTTGTGGTTTTGGCTGCGGAGCCATCCTGGCTGACCCCAAATCCTTCCCCAGATCTGTGCAGCTGTATGTTTGTACCTCAGTGATGTTCTCCTGGATTCCTCCTGAGCAGACTGCAGCCCCGATCTGGCAGCGCTTGCGATCTCAGCTGCGTTCAACTCCCATCCTCCGAAGCGTTTGCGATGGCTCCTGGAGGGTTTGATCAATGCACTTTTCATCTCTTGTCCAACATGGGAGCTGCTTGCAAACCATGGAGTGGTGCCAGCTCTCCTCCATGCTGGGAAATTCCCGGGTTTCCAACTTGAGATGTTGAACCCTTAATAATCACTTTCCATTTTTTTCCTGCTGCTCCTCTGGTTCTCCACGGTGCTGGCTAAGTGACTTTTGTCTTGCTGGGATAATCTGCTCGAGGTGCTTCTCCACGTGAGCACTGCAGTTATCTCAGCATCTCCCAGTGGGATTAAAATGGGTCCGTCTTCACGGATGGATCTGCGTGCGTTCCACATGGAGGTTTTTTTGAGACTTAAGTGAGTTTGGGAGTCCTCATCTCCATCTGGGAAACTTGTTTGCAGGGCAGGTGGTTGGTGTTGCCAGTTCGGGAAGTCTGACTCTGAATTAAGCAAAGCTGTGTACACCAAATCCCTCCTGAGGGAGGAGGTGATGGATTGTGCAGAGCCCGGGGGTGTCCTTCTCCGTGCTGGAGCCTCCAGGGGAGGGCAAGGACCTGTCTCAATGCCTCTCCTTTCCCACAGGTGTCCCGTCTGGCCCCCGCAACGTCATCTCCATTGTCAACGAGACGTCCATCATCCTGGAGTGGCACCCGCCGCGGGAGACGGGCGGCCGGGACGACGTCACCTACAACATCGTGTGCAAGAAGTGCCGCTCGGACCGGCGCGCCTGCTCCCGCTGCGACGACAACGTGGACTTCGTGCCCCGGCAGCTGGGGCTCACCGACACCCGCGTCTTCATCAGCAACCTGTGGGCACACACCCCCTACACCTTCGAGATCCAGGCGGTCAACGGCGTGTCCAACAAGAGCCCCTTCCCACAGCAGCATGTCTCCGTCAACATCACCACCAACCAGGCCGGTGAGCCCCGGGGTGGTGCCAGGGAGTTTGGCCGTCCCCTGCCAGCTGCAAGCTCCGTGTGGAGTCAAGCTCTGTGTCCCAAAGGAAAAGCTCCCGGGGTGTGAGGGTGTGTGATGGCTGAGGTGCCCCCAGCCCTGAGTGGGGAGAAAGGCCAGGAGCAGAGGGGGGAAGAGGAATGGGGACAGGGAAGGGTTGCCTGTGCCCTGTGCACGGTGAGAGTTGGCTTGTGGGAGGCATATCTGATACCTGCTTTTATCCCCCTCTAGATTGCTTGGGGATGAAATGGCATCACCACTTTCCCCCTTTTCCCAGGTGGGAGAAGGGAGATGGGATGAATCCAGCCTTGAAACGCAGTCTGACTGTGTTACAGCACAGAGGGAGCAGCATCCCGGGGCTGAGTCCAGGCTCTATCTCCTCTGGCACATCCCTCTCCCAGCATTTTCCTCTTGTCTCCCTTTCCAGGCTCCCCTGCTCCCTTTCCTCTCCCCAGTCAGGCATCAGGAGCTGAATGAGCAGCTCTGGGTCAAACAGGGATGCCGGTGGGGGGGGTGTGCAGATGGCAAGGAGGCAACTGGTCCTGGGCTGCACTGAGGATCAGAGGGGATGGAAACCCATGTGCTCTGGGTTTAAAAAGGGGATGGGAATTCCTGCTTTGTGCCAGGCCAGGCAGCCTTCGCCATCCTGCTCCCTCTGGATAGCACAATGGAGAAACCTGGTGTAAGTATTTCAGTGTAAATATTTCAGTGTAAACTGGTGTAAATATTTCAGTCTCCTGGCTCCAGGGAATACTTGGCTTGTGCCTGGCTGGCATCGCTGTCTGCTGAACCACGTGCAGCCAAACCTGCCTCTTGTTTCCAGGGCTTTTTTTTCCTGGGGTGGATTTTTGGGGTGTTTCTTAGCTCTTCTCCCACCATGAGGAGCTGGGAACAGCCAGGTCACCCTCATCTGTCTGTCTGTACCCCAGGGGTCCCTGCTTGTCTTGCAAAGGCTGATTACAAACATGGAAATGCTGGGCTGTGGGGTAACCTGATGGAAATGCACCAGGGATATCCAGGGCATTGGTGCTCTCCCTCTAAAATCTCTTTGGCTTTGCAGTGGGTTTTTCCAACCATTTTCCCAGCCCCATCTGAGCTTATGGGAGTTAATAAAGTAGCAGTCAAGCTGAATGCTTAATTTCAGCCCACGAGCATCTTCCCAGAGTGGATGTGGAGAGACAAAAAAATAATAATATAGGATTAAGTATTCTGGGTAAACAAAGGCAATGCTGAACTATCCATGTCTCCCACTGGCACCACGAGAAACGGGGCTCCTGCCACTCCCAGATTCCCTCCATGGCACGGCCTGTGCCCCAGGCTGGTTGTGCCGGGTTCAGGTATTCCCTGGATTCACATAGGGGAGGCATTTTCCCTGCCCAGCACTGCCTGTACTGTGGGCATGGTGAGGAGGAGGAGGAGGGCAGAGATGGCTGGACTGGGAGCTGACTCTGTGGACAGGACGTGCCAGTGCCTCTTTGGGTGTGGACAGACTTGGATACCTTTCTTTTTCTAGGATTAAGTGCAGGATTAGGGCAATATTGGCTGGCTCTGCCCCTTATAAGTACAGCTTGGAGGGCACAAAGCATTTGGAAAAGGGTCTCCTGACTGATTTAGTAGCTCACTATCCCTAATGGTGGAAGGACAGTGTTGCTGTTCTCCTGAGAGAAGCACATTTGGGTGCTGAGGATGAGCATCTCCTGAGAGCCCCTAAGAGCAGCCCCAGCAGCTTCTCTGGAGCCAAAGCTGGGCTGGTGTGTCCCTGCCCTGGTTTCCTGTCATTGTCCTCAGGGTGGGCAGATTTTTGCTCCCACACCCCATTCCTGAGAGCATGTGAGGTGGCAGTTGTGGCACAGCTCCCTGGGTGCTGAGTGCTGGCTCCCCAGAGAGGCTGTTAAGCAAAAGATGTGACACAGAGCTGGAGCCTGTCACCAAGCCTTGGTTTGCCCCGCTGGGGAGAGCTTTGCTGTGTCTCTCCCATCATGGGAGGCGTCCTTGGAGCAAGCAGTCCCAGGGAGAAGGAACACCAAGGATTTCCAAGCCCCTAATTAAAAGGAGTAGTTGGTTTAAATAGCAGAATTCCCTCACTGGCTCGCTGCTGCTTCCATGTAAAGCTGCTGAGACACCAGTCTGCCCACTGCTAACGAGCGAGCTGGTCCCACAGGGAAGCCAACCAGAGGAGTGGAGGGCTCCCCTAGGATGGGTTTCCCCAAGAAATTTTGGGAGATTTGGGATGCCGTGGGGATTTTCCCCCTCCTCAGGGACATTTTTCTCACCCCTCTCCATTAATTTTCCCTCGCTCCCCGCTTCCTCGGCAGCCCCCTCCACCGTGCCCATCATGCACCAGGTGAGTGCCACGATGAGGAGCATCACACTGTCCTGGCCCCAGCCCGAGCAGCCCAACGGGATCATCCTGGACTACGAGATCCGCTACTACGAGAAGCTGAGCCGCATCTGCACGCCTGACGTCGGCAGCACGGTGGGCTCCAGGCCGGCCCCGGTGAGCCTGGGGAGCCCTGCTGTGGGGGCTGGGCTGGGGGCACGGGGGCAGGGGGAACATTGATGGGCTCTGAGACAGGCTCTGCTGGGAATGGTCAGGTGGGACAGGCACCAGGTCACCTGAGCTGCCTGCAGAAGGTGGGAGTGAGCTGTGACTGCAGATGCTGAATCACAGAATCAGATCACAGAGCAGCTTGAGCTGGAAAGGACCTTAAAGCTCGTATAGTTCCAACCCCCTGCCATGGGACGCCTCTCACTAGATCAGGTTGCTCAGAGCCCTGTCCAACCTGAGCCATTCCTTCCCCGTGGCAGCATTTGCCCAGCACATCAGTGCCCGTGGCCGCCTTGGCTCTGGTATTTGCTAGGATGAGTAGAGACCTGAATCATGGGGATGGCATCAGGAGGAGAGGAGGGGGTTGGAGAGGACCAAGGAAGGTTATGGGGGTTGTCCCTGCCCTGGGTCACTGCCTCCCACTTGTCCTGTCCCTGGCAGCTGTCCTGCCCTGCAGGGGACACGCTCCCGACCCCTGCGATGAACCGTGCCCGGCCCAAGCTGTTCCATCCCTCCTGTGTCTGGCCAGCTCTAATGAATTCCTCTAAGTATGAATAATTAGGTGATCTCACCAGCAGCCTCTCACCAGCAAAGCACTGGGGAAGGTGGTAACAAATGAGAGTGGAGACGCATGAGGTTTCCACCAAGGTCTAGGCCACAGACCTGTGCCAGCAAAGCAGGACTGCAGGGGCTGGGGATCTCAGCAGAGAGTTGCCCTTGAACCTGCTTGAGCAGGGTCTCATAGGGCACATTATGGTGTTTCGTGGAATCACAGAATGGTTTGGGTTGGAAGGGACCTTAAAGATCATCCAATTCCAACCCCCGTGCTGTGGGCACCGGGTTTCCGTAACTGTGGGATGTTTCTGAAATGCACAAGGACATCAATCATTTGAAGAACAGGAATTTGTTGTTCATAAATTATTTTTCCTCTGGATGATCTTATTGTTTCCCTCTGCTACTCCCTGCTCTGGTGGAACCACGGGGCTGCCTGGGAGGCATGTGCTGCAGGGGCCTCTCCAGTGCCTTGTGGGTCCTGTTTCATAAAATCATAGAATGTCCTGGGTTGGAAGGACTCTAAAGCTCATCTTGTTCCACTCTCTGCCATGGGCAGGGACCCCTCCCACTATCCCAGAGTCCTCCAAGCCCCATCCAACCTGGCCTTGGAGACTTCCAGGGATCCAGGGGCAGCCACAGCTTCTCTGGGCACCCTGTGCCAGGGCCTCCCCACCCTCACAGGGAACAATTTCTTCTCAATATCCCATCTAAATGTCCTTTCTGTCAGTGGGAAGCCGTTCCCCCTTGTCCTGTCACTCCAGGCCCTTGTAAATAGTCCATCCCTATCTTTCTTGTAGCTCCCTTCAGCTACTGGAAGGCCACAATTAGGTCACCCCAAAGCCTTCTCCAGGCTGAACAATCCCAATTCTCCCAACCTTTCCTGGGGGATCCCTGAAGCAGAACCAGAGCCTCTCCTTTATCCCCCTGCAGCCGAACCCCATCCCTGCCCTCAACAGGGACGGGCGGGCTGCAGTCCCCGCTGTCCTCCCGCTGTCCCCGTCCCACTGACCGTGGCTCTCTCGGGGTGCCCGCAGGACCACAACGAGTACAACTCGTCCATGGCGCGCAGCCAGACCAACACGGCGCGGCTGGAGGGGCTGCGGCCCGGCATGGTGTACGTGGTGCAGGTGCGCGCCCGCACCGTGGCCGGCTACGGCAAGTACAGCGGCAAGATGTGCTTCCAGACCCTCACGGACGGTGAGTGCGCCGGGCCGGGGCGCGGGGGTGTCCCCAGCCTCGTGCTCCAGTTGGGTTGAAGGAGCCTGTCTGTCCCGGCGGGCAGCGTGGCGGGAGCCGCGCGATTGACGGCGGTGTCTCAGTAACCTCAGGGAGGGCTGAGCCGCTCTCCATCTCCCGGCTCCGCCTTTTCCTCCGCTATTTGTTTCTGGCTCTGCTGCCTTCAGCTGTGGGGACGGAGCTCCCTGGCACCAGCTGTGAGTCTGGCACGGTGCGATGGGGTGGGAGGAGGGTTGCAGACCCTTGGAGGAAGGAGTCTGGGATGCTTTCCCAGGATACTTGGGGTCCATGTGAGCCATCAGGGCAGAGCTGGGGCGGTCCGACCCATCTAAAAGCTGATTACCCATGCCAAAGGGATGTGTTGGGCCAGCTCATGACCTTCATGGCTTCTTCTGGCCCCAGCCCTTCCCTGCATCCACAAACTCGGGCTTCCTTTAGAAACTACTGACTCATGGGAGGGTTTTCTATTAATCCCAGCTTCAGGACTAATCCGGAAGTTGGTGAGTGAAGCAGGTCCTCCTACCCCTGGGGCAGCTGAGAGCCTCTTCCCTGTTGCTGCTGGCATGGTTCCTTCTCTGCTTAGGTGGCATCCATGGCTCCCAGCCTCACTGCCTGTCTTTCCCAAAGCTTTTCTCCCTTCCTAAAGCTTTTCTTCTTCCCTAAAACGAGTCACCCCATGCTTGCATTCATATCGAGTGCCAGCTGAGGTGGGAAGAGGAAGACCATGCCGGGCGACCAAAGGGAAGGAAATGGTAATAAACCCCCCTCCAATGCCTCAAATATTCAGGATTAGAGAAGCGAGAAGAAAAATCCTGCCTCAAATAAGCAATTAATTGAAACTTAATAAGAATGGATTGTGTAGGTTATTAAATAATAATTGATTGTTAGATGAGAATTTCTCAGGATTTAAGCAGCATGCAAGAGATAAATCTAGTTGCCAGTAATTAACTGCAGAGTAGAAAATACAGATAAAAGGGTGCTAAATGCTTTCTTTTGGATGAGTTTTATTTTAACCCTTGCATGTGGCTGCTGGCACAGCCTGGCAGACCCCACTGGGGCGATTGGACAGAGGGGTATTTGTGGAATGCTACAGAAGCCCCAGGAGTGTGGGATCTGCTGGATACTGCCTGTTGAGAGTACCCACACCACTGATGGGGCAGGGAAAAATGGGGGGGACACATGGAGGGTGCCAGTAGTTTTTTTGGGGGTTCCCCCAGGCATATCCAGTCCTCCCAGTGCCACCTTGGCTTTCACCCCAGCCTGCTGCTGAAGGGTGCAGGGAGTGGCTGAGGGGACAGAGGAGGATCCGAGGGATGCAGGAGGTTGGAGGGATGCCTGGTGGGGAAGGGATGCTGTGGGTGCCATGGCTCTGCAAAAGGACTTGTTTCATGTTGAGATATTAAAACCTGCTAGCAGACCTGCAGCGAGGGTTCCCGGGTTCTCCTGAGCCTCACTCCCAGAGTTCACCATTGTGTGGTGGACTCTCTGATGTCTGATCTGGGTGAAGCCTTGGCACGGCATTCTCTGACTGGCTTGGTTATTAATGGTGTTTTCCTCCTTTCCTACAACTTGTAGGGATTTTGTGTCTGTGAGACCCCATGTTAACATTGGTCAAAGTGGCCAACAGGTTTAAATCACAGCGTCTCAAAAAGGTTTGGGTTGGAAGGAACCCTAAATCTCACCTCCTTCCAACCCCCTGCCATGTGCAGAGACACCTTCCAGTAGATCAGGTTGCTCAATAAATGAATTTATTGAGGAAAGGGAAATGCCAGAGCCATGGACAAAACCACCTGGTGAACCTCATCTCTTTGGGAAACTGGGTCCATGCACATCTGTCTGACGTTATTTCCAGGATCTCCTCTCCCCTGTCCTTAAGCCAAAGATGTGTGAGCCAAGCATGACAAATCCTACCCAGTGCAACATGGCACAGGCTCCTCACCTGCCTCAGCTGAGCCCCCTGCCTGCATCCCCCTTGTCCCACCACCTTGGGAGCAGCACCCATGGAATCAGAGGAGATCCCTTCCCACAGGCTGCTCTCACTTCGTGAGTGTGCCAGGGAGGATTGACCCCATCCCTCTTCTCTCACAGACGATTACAAGTCAGAGCTGAGAGAGCAGCTGCCTTTGATCGCAGGGTCTGCGGCGGCCGGCGTGGTCTTCATCGTCTCCCTGGTGGCCATTTCCATCGTCTGCAGCAGGTGGGTCCCCGTGGGATCAGTGTCCCTGGAAGGTGAAGGTGGTAGGAAGCAGATTAGGGGTCGGAGGGGTGGGATGGGGGACCCGTGTGGCCAGAGGGAGCAGCACGATGCCACTGCTGATGGAGTTTGCTGGCAGGGGAGTGGTCTGGGGCCAGCAGCAGCTGCTGATCCCTGAAGCGTGGCTGTTCTGTCCCCTGTTCTCCCAGGAAGCGCGCCTACAGCAAGGAGGCGGTGTACAGTGACAAACTGCAGCACTACAGCACCGGCAGAGGTGAGCAGCAAAAGTGGGAAAAGCGGATGGGGAGACGCTCCCCAGCCTGCACCTGGCACGTGCCCCACTCCTCCCCTTCCAAGGGGGACTGTGGGGTGGTGGGAGCCCCCGTGGCAGGTGGACAGGACCATAGGGTGGGAGTGGAGATGTCCACATGTGTCTGTCAGGGTGCGGGGGAGGGCGGGCCGCAGCGGTGCAGCACCGTGGGTGGGAAAAGAAGAGTACCAGGAGGGATTTGGGGGGATGTCAGAGGCAGGGGGGATGTAGGGGACAAGGGGTGGGCAGAGGATGCTGTGAAGACTCCCAGAGGAGGAAAGGAAGGAGAGAGGTGGTGTTCAGAGGGAGGATGAGCTCCTGATCTCCTGCCACAGGCTCTGCCTGGGCCTGGATCGGTGCTGGGCTGTAGGAGGGATTCTGGGTTTTGGGAACGTGGCTGGGGTGTGGGTGCTGGTGTCTTGGCTGCGTGGCTGATGCCCTGTCCCCTGCTCTGGGAAGGATGTGCAGGCAGTGACTGGGAACGTTTAACTGGCTTTGGGCTGCTGATCCCCTTGGCAAACAATTAGGAGAGCCTGAGCTTTTCCTAGGAGACCTCTGTGGCTGGTGGAGCTGTGCACCAGAATTAATTCCAGGTGTATTTGTGTGTAGTGTCTTCTCTGGTGCTCTTCCAGCAGCCAGCACTGCAAATGAGAATAAAGCAGCAAAGCAGCAGCTTTGGGGGACAGGATTTTCCTGGTGTCCACAGGCTCCATGCCCCATCTCTGCGGGATGTAAATCCTGTTTATGCTCTTCTGGAGGTGCTTCCCAGGTGCAATTTGCTGCCTTGGGGGAAGAACCATCTCTAGGTCCTGGGTGCCTGCTTGGAGAAAGAGGTGTGGGATGCAGAGGTGGAGGAAGGATGGGTGGGGAAGGCAGGGAGCAGCATGGGTGAGCAGAGGGGAGGAAGGGGGATGGAGCAATCGGCCTGGCAGAGAAAAACAGGAGGGCTGGAGAGGGCTGAAGAGGGATTGGAGACAAGCGGGAGAGCCCAGCCAAGCCAGCAAAGTGCACTGGATCTCTTTAGACCTTCTTTAGACACTCTTTAGACACTGAACCCTCCCAATGTGGTGGCAGCACTGTGGGGGGCCCTGGACCTCCTGGCAAACAATAAACTGTTTTCCAAACATCTCCGGGTGATCAAAATGCAATGGACATGTGCTTTTCCTCCCTCTTTTCTCCACGTTTCTGCTCTGTGGGGGGCAGGGCAAGATTTATTTGATGCCTAATGGATAAACTCATATCAGGCTGCAGGCAGACTGATTTTTCACATTTTCCCCCTGTTTTGAAGCATTCCCCATCCCACGTGCATCCTTAGCTGGCCCCAAGCACTCCAAAATCCAGGATGCTCAACCTAGGTAGGGAAGCAATGAAGCATGTGCCTGTCCTGGGTTTCTAAACCTGGGGGCTGGGAGGGCTGGTGTCAGAAATCCGGGGTGCCAGCGATACCCTGTCAAGGTTAGCGAGCCCCCGGGCGCTCCGTCAGCGCAGAGGCTGGAGCCAAACAGGTGGGAAATCTGTGGTGAGCAACTAATGGAGTAATGAGAGCATCCTCTGGAACAAATCACCGTGTGTTCAGTGGCACGGCAATTACAGCCTCCCAGCACAGCTCTGCCATCCCTCTGGCAGCCCCCCGGGATCACCTGCTGCTGGCAGAGTGCTCCGCGTGCATTTTGGGGTGAGATGGGGTCTCTTGGGGTGTAACTTTCATGGTTTATCCCTTCCACTGCTTCACTGGGAGCTTTGAGATTGGGGAAATAGGGAAAATGCCCTGTTGAAGCTGCAGCAATTCAGCAGGAAGGGTTTTTCTCTGTCCCCATGGTATTTACTGCCAAGGAATCATGATGCCAGGAGGAACTGGATGCTGGAGTCAGGGTCGTGGTGCAGAGCGCTTCAACTTTTGAAGAGTGATAAAAAATATGCCATTGTCTGCAGTAGTGAAAAAGGGCCTAATCCAGTTTTCAGGATTCTTGGGATGGTTTTAAGAGCATAAAGCTCTTTGCAGGCTGGCTCACCACAGGTGCCTTTGGTGGTGTGCTCCGGTACCTGGAATTTCACCAGGCTTTTGCTGGTGTGGTGATGATGAGCCGGGGGCTGAGGTTGACAGAGATGAGGAATGGGTTTAGGTGCCCAGTCCCTCATTTGGATGGGATGAGGATGAGGGGGGAGCTCATCTTGCTGATTACTGAGCCCATGGACAGAGCCTGGGGCACATCAGAGGGTGTTTGAAAACCAGCCAGGGTTGACAGTGGACAGGAACTTGGGCATTGTTTTCCCCTCTATTTTTTCAACATTTTGATCGGTGAGCCAGTCTCCGTTACGATCCTGTAAATCCCTTTGTAATCCTGGCTGGAGCATCAGCTGCTCTTGTAAAAGAATTTATGGGGCAGTTAAAGTGTATGAGACAGAGCCATAAAGGGATTTATGAACTGGGAGATGCACAGATGGCTTCATTGCAGCCTTCCCTGCCTCCAAGGTGGAGAAGTTTTGCCCCAAAGGCCCCTTTTGGGGGTGAGGATGCTCCTGCCTGGTCCCTCCTGAGTCCTCGATGCCCCACAAGCAGCTCTCCCTCGGTGGCTGTTTAGCACCAGCAGTGCCCACTGCGAGGATTTCATGCCTCCTCCTGAATTATTTCGCAGCTGGGAGCTGATTTAGATTCCTGGTGCGGAGGTGATGCTGTGGTCCATGCATCCATCTGTATGCCGGCTCTGGAAGGGGCCTGGGAAGCACCAGTGTGATGGGATCATGGCCTTGGAAAAGTCCTGAGCAGTGTAATTGAGTGCTGTTAATCCCTGTAAGGGTGAGGTGCCTTGGGGAGGGGACCAGGCAGTGATGTCCCTCCTGGGCTCCTCTGGAGATGACCTTGAGGGGCTGCTATGCCATCCACACTCCCCTTTTTGGGTGAGAAATGGCACAGGAAGCTGACCCCCTCCACAGGGACACCACAGCCTGTTGTAGGTCCCTTTTGGGTGGTGGTACAACACCGGTGTCCTGCTGAGCCCTGTGACCCCCACCGTGCCCCGCCACCGTGCCCCTGGGCAGCTCCGCAAGCCCCCGGCATCCAAACGCGACATCTGCAACCCCATTTGGGGAATCTGGGGAGCTGTTTTCATTTTGTCCCCTTGGAAAAGGGCAGGAGCCCACTTTGTGCATGTCCCTGCAGCGTGGCCAGATCCTGCTACTGCGCGTTGCCCCGGGCGAGGGACCGCACGCGTGTCCCGGCGTCCGGCCAAGCCCTATTTCACGGACCCATCCAGGCTGTTGGTTATAATTGCTGCACTCTGTCAATTTAGCAGCCGCCACAAAGCCATCAGAGGCCTTTTTGGGTAAATAAATATTTCTTCACTAAGGCGTGGAGCCTCATAAACCCTTCACTGTAAAGCCAGCGTGCTGTAGTTCAGGTCTGTAACTGCTCCTGTCGCCGGGGAGGAGGAAGAGGAAGGATAAGAGGAGGTAGAGGAGAGGAGGGCAGAGAGGGAGAGGAGGATGTGCAGGGGAGAGTTGGGTGAATTGGTGGCCCAGAGAGGATGATAAAGGTCTGTGGAGGTGAGCACAGGGATAGCAGCCACTTAGTGGAGAGCGTGAGGACAGAAGGATCTCCAGTTCTTGGCCATGGTACAACTGCTCTTGGTTTTCCAGGCTGCCCAGAGGCTGTGGGGATGCACCATCCCTGGCATTGTTCAAGGGCGGGTTGGATGGGGCTTGGAGCAAACTGGTTTAGTGGAAAGTGTCCCTGCTCAGGGGGGATGGTACGGGATAAACTTTGATCTCCTTCCAACCCAGACAATTCTATTGACTCTGTTTCTGTAATTCTCTCCCTTCTGCTGTTGTTCCTGTCTTCCCTGTAACAAGGGTCTCCAGGGATGAAGATCTACATCGACCCCTTCACCTACGAGGACCCCAATGAAGCCGTCCGAGAGTTCGCCAAGGAGATTGATGTGTCCTTTGTGAAGATTGAAGAAGTCATTGGGGCAGGTGGGTCTCTCTGTCTCCTGCTGCCCATCCTTCCCTGCCATCTCTGCTGCTCCTGTGTGGCCAGGCACCCACCTGGAGCAACTTTGTGGGGGAGCACACACGGTCCTTCACCTGGAAGCCCTCAGTGAAGCCGTGAAACACCAGGCTTTCCTGGGTTAGTGATGGGTTAGGGTGGACACGAGGTTGTTTTATGCTCTTAAAGTTCCTCTGAGGTGGGAAAGGCTCCAGGAATGTATTCACTGGCTGACTATGGGGCCTCTTGGGATTTTCCATGTGGCTTTTCCATGAGATAAGAAAAGCCCAATCTCACTGTAGTCTGTGCCACATTCCCATACAAATGTATATACACACACGTGCACATCTGTGTGTGTGTGTGAGATCTGTGCTGTTTTATTGCCATTTTTAAATAACTGTGTCATACTCACAGAGGAGAAAGTGAGAAGCCGGGGAGGGGAAGCTGTGAGGAAGCAATGAGTCAGTTTGGTTGGGATGAAGTTCAGCAACCTGCCCTTTGCTGCTCATGGAGGCAAAGTGGCTGCAAAAGTGGCTTAAATGTAATCCCTCCGCAGGCAAATTTTGTTTTGGTGAAGTGAAAGCTCTCCTGCTTTCTCTGTATTTTAAATCAGAGAGCAGCAATCTAAACAGCCCAATTATTTCCCACCCCAAGACAAGTGATGTGCAGAAAGGCAGCTGAGATTATCAATGCTGACACCTGATATTTGAGGTAGTCCTTAAATGTTGATGTACTTGCCCTGCAAACCTCCTTGTGGGGGTTTGCACAGGCGGCTGCAGCCTCTGCCTGTGTCAATCTTAGGCTCTGTCACCTTGGAGAAGGTTGCAAACCTAAACATGTCCCCAGTAGCAGACATTGGCCCTTTTAAAGAGGACAGGTGGGCAGATTTATAGAGGAGGGTGTTGTTCAAGTGTGAACTGGCTGCCATTTCTCAGCTGGGCAAAGACACCTTGCTCTTTGCAATGTTTAGTGTGGAGGAGGAGGAGGAGGTGGTGGCTCTGGTGTTGATTAGTCAAAGGTTGGACTCGGTGATCCTGGAGGTCTTTTCCAACCTAAATGATTCCGTCATGTGCTCGCAGGGGAGTTTGGAGAGGTGTATAAAGGGCGCCTCAAGTTGCCAGGCAAGCGGGAGATCTACGTGGCCATCAAGACGCTCAAGGCCGGCTACTCGGAGAAGCAGCGCCGGGATTTCCTGAGCGAGGCCAGCATCATGGGGCAGTTTGACCACCCCAACATCATCCGCCTCGAAGGGGTGGTCACCAAAAGCCGGCCGGTCATGATCATCACGGAGTTCATGGAGAACGGGGCCTTGGACTCGTTCCTGCGGGTAAGGCGAGGCGGGGCCGCGTGGGCTGTGGGATTTGGGAACGACATGTTGGTGTCCTGTTTGTAAATCCCAGCCTGCTTGCTTAGCTTGGAAGCTGGCTGGAGTGTGCCAAAATGTGTGTTTCGGGGTGGTTAGCGCTGCTTTAATCAGGCAGGGCAGCTGGAGTCCTCTGGGGAGGTGCAGCATCCTCCTGAGGTTGGAGTGAGTGGCCCTGGTGCCACTGTGGGGTCTGCATGTTCACCCCAATGCCTGCTCTTTCTGGTCGCAGCAAAACGATGGGCAGTTCACAGTGATCCAGCTGGTGGGAATGCTCAGAGGGATTGCTGCTGGGATGAAGTACCTGGCAGAGATGAATTACGTGCATCGAGATCTGGCTGCCAGGAACATCCTGGTCAACAGCAACCTGGTGTGCAAAGTGTCCGACTTTGGCCTCTCGCGCTACCTGCAGGACGATACGTCTGACCCCACCTACACCAGCTCCTTGGTATGTTCCTCCCGCAGGATGTTCTCCTGCCCAGCGTTCTCTGTGCCCTGCACCTGCTGAGCCTGGGAGAGGGGTGCTGGATGTACAGTCTGGCATGGGTGGGAGCACCTCATGAGTGTTCCCATCACATAGGTTCATGCTCCAGAGGTCCTGGCTGTGGTTTCCACCAATTAGCCTCTTTTCCCTCTTTTCTTTTCCCCTGTTTTAGAAGTTTTCCACCTCCCTCCTCCCTAAGCACCTTTCTGCCTTCTGCAGTTTCCAGATAAGCCTCGTCCCTCTCCTCTGTGGAGGAAAGGTGCACAGAGGAGTGCCTGGAGAGACGGGAAGGGGAGGCAGGGAGATCACAGCAGCTCCTGGCAGCACAGCGATGGTGTTTTAACTCCCCTTCCCCTAGTGCTCCAGGTCTGATTTGCTTTTCCCTGCTGGAAACTTGTTCCAAGCATAAATTAAAGAGACAAGCCTAATGGGAGCTCTGCCATTCCCCAGCCACCCTTCTCCTCCTTAATTAACTCATTTGTAGGTAATGGTAGCTCCCTTCTCCCCCTGCTCCTGGTTACCCCAGGGGACCCCCAGCTCCCCACCACGGCCATTGTCCTGCTTGTGAGCCCCTGAGAGGTGTTAAGGGTGATCAGAGGGGAAAGGCATGAGCAACTCGTTGGCCTCATCTAATGGATTAATCAGAAGGGTGTGTGGTGGGTGCCGGCACGAGGCTGCACCAGCTCCTGCCAAAGCAGCTCCTCAGGCTGCTGAGCTGTGCCCAGGTGCCAGGGCTGGCTCCAGCTGCCAAAATGGGAAAGCCAGGGGCATGCCTTTAAGGCTGACTCAATGTTTTGGCGCAGTTGCAGCCCCTCACTGTCCCTCCCCTGCTCAATGGGATGTTCCCGTCCCCTCTGGACCTACCCCACTGCCTGCCCAGACCCTTCCAGCAGGCAGCAGCCTTTGAGCAGACACCCAGCTTTTATTTTTCCTTCAAAGACCCCAGCGGTAGCTGCTGAGACGAGGCATGAATTAGTCTTTTCCCCACCTTCGGAGATAAAAAGAGATTATCTCATCTGTGTTTTTATTTAATTTAGGCCATAATAGATCTCCCCGGCAGCTGGGAAGTGATGCTGTGCCTGCGATTGCATCACTCTGCCTCCCACAGCAGGCTTTTCGCTCTGGGGAAAAGGCAGGAAAAACAACCTAGCAGTTAATTTCTCCATTTGTAGTTATTCAAATCAAATTTTTTGCCATTCATCCTTCAAGAGCGGCTGACGCGTCCTCAGAAAGGCTACGGAAAGCGATTGTGCTAAACGATTTACAATGCAGTCCTGCCCCCAGAAAATTCCCGTGCGTGTCTGTGGTTTTCCTAAGCCCTTGGCTTTTTTTGTGGTTATTTTATGGAGCTTTCCCAGGGAGCAATCTCTCTGTGTGTGCTGCCCCTCCTCGCATCCCTGCGCCCTTGGCATGGCCTTTGGCTCTGGGACCTGCCCTGGCTTGGCAGGGTGGCTTGAGATGCTGAGCCTGATTTTGAGCCTTTGGGAGAAATGAGGAGCTCTCTGCCAAAGGCACTTTCCTACACCAGTGCTTTCCATTGGGTTTTAAAGGTGTTTTGCTTTTTGCCTTCCGCTCCAAAAGTAGGGCTGGAAGGACTTCCTGGCAGCTGTGGGAGCCCAGATGAATCTGTAGAGGATGCTTTTAGTTCAACCTTGTTTCCATTGAAGGCCAGGGGACGGGGATGCCTGTGGCTCCCTACCTGTGACAAGCACTAGCCCAGTCGTGCTTAGCCCTGTCACCTGGTGACCCCCTGGGAAGCGACCTGGGGACAGGCCGCTGATGTGCTGGGTCCTGCAGGGCAGCTGGAGTGGGGTGGTATCAGTCAGTGGGGTAAATCCTTGGATAAACCCATTTGTTTTGTTCAGCTAAGCCCTTTTAGGCGGGTACAAGATACATTCATGGAGTTGTTTTTGGCTCCTGCCTCCTTGTCCCATTGGGTGCCACCTGCCCACTCCTTGGTGGGGTCCCCAGGGACCCATGGTTTGGGGTGTGTGGGATGGCCCCAGCGGTGGCTTGTGGGCATCCAGCCTCCTCTGCCTTTCTCAGCTGAAGTCCCTTTTCTGTAGGGGGGGAAGATCCCTGTCAGGTGGACGGCGCCGGAGGCCATCGCCTACCGCAAGTTCACCTCGGCCAGCGACGTCTGGAGCTACGGCATCGTCATGTGGGAGGTGATGTCGTTCGGGGAGAGGCCCTACTGGGACATGTCCAACCAAGACGTAAGCACTGGGGGTCATCCACACCGCTCTGGGGGCCAGGGGGTGCTCATTCCCAAAAGAAATCCCTGCCTGAAGGGCTCTCTGCTCCTCCCTAGAGCCTCGGGAGCACTTGGTTTGGAGATGAAACAGGCTGGTAAGCGAGAGGATGCAAGGAGGGAAATTGGGAAGAAAAGCCAGTGGGCTGGTAATTGGACTTCAGCAAGCTGCAGGGCCTTTGAAAATGTTCAGAGGGTTTACGAGCGGGGAAGGAGCTTTGGAAGTGTGACTGCTGTACTCCAGCGAGATCCGCCGAGATAATGAGTGGCAGCTCTCCGCTGGGAGGAACTGCAGCCGCGGAGCATCAGAGCAGAGATTAACCTCGGAGAGCCCCTGGCTCCTCCCGCTCCCTTGGCTGCTGATCAGCCGGGCTGGCCGTGCCTTGCCAGCTGCCTGCAGCCCCTCTGTCTGCACAAGCAGCTCAGGGAGCCCCCCGAGTCCCTCATCCACTCTTCCCCTCACTCATCCGTCCTCATCCATCCTCAGGTCATCAACGCCATCGAGCAGGATTACCGGCTCCCGCCGCCCATGGACTGCCCGGCCGCCCTGCACCAGCTGATGCTGGACTGCTGGCAGAAGGACCGCAACACCCGCCCGCGCTTCACCGAGATCGTCAACACCCTGGACAAAATGATCCGCAACCCGGCAAGCCTCAAAACTGTGGCGACCATCACCGCTGTGTGAGTGCTGGGCGCGGAAATGCTCCCTGTCACCATCCCACGCCGTGGGGGAAGGCTCCCCGAGCGGCTCGAGAATCCATAAATCCTTAGGCGGGGGGGTTCTGTCTTTGCTCTGCCTGACAGTCAGACAAAGAACATGCAGTTTTCAGCCAAGCAACAGCAATAATTCTTTGCTATTGATTCCTTGTGGCGTGTGACCATTTGGGTGCGGTGGCTGCTCTGCCCACGCCTCATCCCTGTGACTCCCGCAGCCGGAATACAACGTGCGGGCTTGCAGAGCACTGCTTGGCACAGAGGTATTCCCGTGGGATGGGCCTTCCTCATGGCCTTCCATGGGTATGTGCTGGGGGGAGCACAGGGGTGCCGGAGGTGGGCAGGGGAGTGTGTCCCTGTGCTGGCCGGGCTCAGGCAGGACAGCCCCTCGGTGCCAGCCGGGCTTGTCCCCAGCGGTGTGTCCTGTTCCAGGCCTTCTCAGCCCCTCCTCGACCGCTCCATCCCCGACTTCACTGCCTTTACCTCAGTAGACGACTGGCTGAGTGCTGTGAAGATGAGCCAGTACCGGGACAGCTTCCTGACCGCTGGCTTCACCTCCCTGCAGCTGGTGGCCCAGATGACGTCCGAGTGAGTTGGCCATGCCAGGGCTGCCCAAAAGTGGGGCGGTGCCCGGCTGGGGAGGTGGGGAGGTCAGTTCAGGGCAAAGGACAGAAGTGAGCATCCCTCACACTGGTCACCCAGAGTCTGGAGGTAGCCACATTCACCAGCTGGGGGTCAACGTGTGAGTGTCTCCCTGCTCTCAGACCCAGTGACGCTCACGAGGCCGTGCTTGGGCTCTCTGGATGTTCCAGCTGAGCTTACATCCCTCACCTCCCTTAGCAACAGCAATACAGGTTCACCACCTGAACAGAACCTTGTCCTCCAGGACAACTCAGAGGATGTTCAGGCTGGAGATCAGGGAAAGGTTCTTCCCCCAGAGGGTGCTGGGCACTGCCCAGGCTCCCCAGGGAATGGGCACGGCCCCGAGGCTGCCAGAGCTCCAGGAGCGTTTGGACAGCGCTGCCAGGGATGCCCAGGGTGGGGTTGTTGGGGGGTCTGGGCAGGGCCAGGAGCTGGACTCTGATCCTTGTGGGTCCTTTCCAACTCAGCCTCTTCCATGATTCTGTGGAGGAGATTCAGCTGCCCACTGACTTTCTTCTGTCTGTCTGTCTGTCTGTCTGCCAGAGACCTCCTGAGAATAGGAGTGACTTTGGCTGGGCACCAGAAGAAGATCCTGAACAGCGTCCAGTCCATGCGAGTACAGATGAGCCAGTCTCCGACCTCGATGGCATGACGTCCCTTGTCCCACGGGGAGGGGCCGGGGAGGGCGCGCAGCGGAGGGCAGAGGTGGGAGGGGAGGAACTGAGGCGGGGCAGCGCTGGGAGAGGAGCCGCCGCTGCCTGGGGACTGCGACCGCAGCCACAGGATGTTCCTGGGACTCACCTCTGGCTGGTGACTTCCGTTCCTCACCAACAGAAGCACACTTACCAATGTCATGGGGAACAGCGTATAAATACATATAAATATGTACAAATCATATATTTAAAAAGCAAAGCAAAACAAAAAAATCGTAAAAAACAATGAAGACAAACCAATGTGTGTTGGGAAAGCAAACCCAAACCCTAGAGACCAGACTCCAGTCCTGCCACCAGTGAGCAGTGGTCGAAACTGAGAAGGAGGAAGGGGCTGTTGAGGAAGGGAGAGGCACGAGATGGAGCATCCTGTCCGGAGAAGCCACCTTTCTTTTTCTTCTTTTGCCCTCCCTCCCTGCCCCAGCCCTCCCGGCTCACCCCGCTCCCCTCTCTGCTCACGGACTGGGTGGAAGTGTCCTCAGATGTCTCCACAGCTCCCTGCCATCCCACTCGGGTGCCGCTCCAGCAACTACCAAAGGACTTCGCTGACCACTGCATGGGGGATCCGACTCAATCCAGTTAATGTCTTCATATTGAAGAAGAGATGTACCTTCAATAGAAAACCTTGGGTTTTGGTTTTTTTTTTCTCTTTTGCTTGCATTTTTTTTGCAAAAAGGAAAAAAAGGATTAAAAAAAAAAACAACTCTCCATCCTGGAAAATGGAAAAGAGGTGTTCCCGTGTGTGTGTGCGCGGTCGTGCGCCTGTGTATGTTGTCAACCTTCCGTGGACTCACTGCTTGTCTGTGACCGAAGACCAGCGCTGACCCTGCGGCCAGTGGCCGGCCAGTCCCCAGCCCTGGGGGCCAGGGGTTGTGCCCACAGCCCCCGGGGGTGGGAGGCAGCCGGGAAGCACCCGGCGATGAAGGAAGCACTCGGCATCCTGCACGTGGGGAGGAGAATGCCAAGGGCCGGCCAGCGCGGCGGGGATGGGACGGGACCGGAGGAGCCGCCGCGCGGCTGTGACGGGGTTGGTGGCTGCTGGAGGAGGAGAGATGCTCTGGGAAATGGACTGCTCAGGCCTCCAAGGCCTTGGTGATGTCTGGAAGATGGCTATGGAGGACTTTTTCCCCCATCTTGTGGACCTAAGGATTTTGATATTGATTTATGGACTTAGGTTTCATGGTTTCAGAGGTAGGTCCGAGTGTCTCTTGTGTCTCTGTCCATCCATCCGTCTTGGTCTGTATTTTTCTGCTCTTCTTTATAGCCTCTCCCAGCAGATGTTTCCCCATATTTAATTTGATCTTTATTATTCTCTTTTTTGGTTCCTCCATTGGTCTCCTAGGCAAATTGATCCGGTTAAAATTGCCTGACACGTGCCAGTGTTTACCCAGAATATTGTAAGGCTGTGCCATCTGACTTCCCCCCACGGATCGCGCCGGGAGTTTATAAAATGAATGAACTCTTAATAAGGCTTTTACTTAGAGGGCTGTGTGCGAGTTGCAATGATCCATCACCGTGCTCTCGCCAGTGCTGCGCCACCGTGCTCCCGCGTGCTGGGGGAGCGGTGGCATGGGCTGGCTGTGGCTGTGCCTCAGGGGCTGCAGCTCCCAGCTGGGATTTGCTGGCGCGGTGGCTCGTGCATACACGGACACCCTCTGCCCTCCTCACTCACCTTCCATCCTCCTCACTCACCCTCCATCCCCTTCACTCTTCATCCTCACTGTGGCTATGCTCCACACCTGCTAGTGCCGAGGGGATGTCCTGCATCCATCCATGTCCTGGGGGTGTTCCTGAGCCACAGGGATGCCCTATATCCAGCCGTGTTATAGGGGCTGCTTTACTTCTCAGCCCACGTCTGTCTGTGCCCTGTGTCCATCAGTGCTGTGGGTGGCTCATGCCCACCTGGGCTGTGGGTTTTCCCCATGTCTGTCCTTGACATGGGGCTGCCCACATCCAGCTACACCATGGGATTGCCCCACATCCATCTGCCCCATTGTATTCCCATCTATGCCTGGAGATGCCTCGCCAGATTTGCTTGCTGCCACTGAACACAAGGGAACAAGCCTGTGCTGTGCCTGCTGCCAGCACCTGTCCACATCTCTGGGGTGGGAACACTGTCCGGCCTGTGCTGGGGCTGGCAGGATCCTCTGTGGCTGGGGAGACCCCCATGTATCCCGTGAGGAGCACGTGCTCAGTTCATGGTGGTTCATGAGGAACACGTTCATTGGGTCATGCATGTGGTCCATCACCACCAGCAGGTGAAGGACCCTTTGAGGTGCTCTTTACACCTTCGATTCTTTTTCTTCCATTGCCCAAGGCACACGGCTCGTGCTCTGCCGAAGAACGGGAGCTAACAAGATGCAGGAATGAGCTTGTTTCATTTCACTGAACTCCCCCCAGAGAAAGAGGCAGAGAAAAACACCCCTTGTTTACAACAGCAGGGACTGCTCCTCGTCCTGTCTGGTAGACGATTGCTGATACCTCTCGGGATGCTGGCGGCCCAAATCTGTATTCCGGGATGTTGTCACACGGAACACAACATGCAGATGGAGCGGGCGCCGTGCATGCTAATGCGCCGCCCCGCCACATTGGTATTCGCCGGCGCTGAAGGGTCCTTTGTGGGGTTTTTTATGATTTCTCTTTTATTAGAAGGAAGCTAAAGGTGTTTAAAGGAACGAGTGACAGCCACACAGGCTAAATATCAATACTGCACCTTTACGGCTCCCCTGCTGCTGTCGCCGGCCCCGCAAGCACCTGCGAGGCAGCTGCTGCTGCCTGCTCTGTGCCGGCCCTGCCCCACCACACCACGGCAACCCTGGTTTAATGTAAACCCTTTAATACAGAACCACAGTCATAGGGTGAGAATGGATCTCCGAGATCATCGAGTCCTACCTGTGACCGATCCCCACTGTGTCAACCAGTCCAGAGAACTGAGTGCCATGTCCAGCGTTCCTTGAACACCTCCAAGGGTGGGGATTCCACCACCTCCCTGGGCAGCCCATTCCAATGTTTAACCACTCCTTCAGGGAAGAAATTCTTCCTGGTGTCCAACTTGAACCTCCCCTGGCACAGCTTGAGGCCATTTCATTGTGAATATGAAATGTGAAACATTCAGTCCTGCCCATCCCATCCAGCAGACCAAGTACCCCTGAGGGATCAAACAGGCTGTCTGGGTGCTCAGGTGCTATCAGAGATGCCAGGACCATCTTGGTTCAGTTTCCCAGGGAAGATGATGCTCCTTGGCTCCAGGCCACCAGCGGTGCCCCTGGGCATTGCCAGGGCTGGTGGCCTTTGCATTCTGTTGCTCTTTCCCAGCTGTCCAACGTCTGATGCCTCCTGAGCTGTGTCAGAGCAGATGATTCCCATATCCCACCACTCCTAACCAGCTGTCCCCACATCTTGGCCTCGTGCTGGGACCTGGATGTATCGCCTCCAGGGTCATGCAAGAGCCCAGCAGCAGACTGGTGGTGCTCAGGGCTGAGCAAAGAGAGTGCAGGTGGGCTCAAACAAATCCCTACAGCGAGGAGGCATCATGGGCCAAGGGAGTTGCTGTCAAGGTGATACTTGAGGGGGGGGTCACCACGGGCCAGCTGTTCTCTTGCCTTTCAGTAAAAGTCGTTTCATCCAAACCAAAAGAATTCACCATCAGTCTGTTAGTGGAAAACAAAGGGGAAAGTCCAAAATATCCATGTTTGGTTTTTGCTTTTTATTGAAAAAAACAGCATAAAAATTTCAGATGACTTCTGACAGACCATTTTCTTTCTTTAGAGGCCTTTCTTCCAAGTAAAATTAGTTTTCCAAACTGTGAAGCCTTTCTGTATGGAAGTGGCAGTGCTATCCCTGCCTGGCCATGGCAGCAGCGTTGTGTTTGACCTGCTCCTCCTTTTCCTTTGTGAGATGCCAAGGAAGAGGCTCTCACCTTGACTTGGGTGGCACCTCTTTGATGCTGCCCTGTTGCTCCTGCTCTGGCGAGAGCCTCACCTTGGTCTAAAGATGAACACTCCGATTTCACATCTTTGGATCCACGCTGGTTGGTGTTGGACTTCCTTTCTTTGATCCCGGAGGAGAAGGGATGGCTCAGAAACTGTTTTCTCCCTGCAGAGTTTTGGTTTAAAGGGAATAAAAAGGAGTTTTGGATCAAAGAGGACCAACTGCACAGGCCTTCCCTCTGGGCTGGGCTCCATCCATCACACAGGGCCCTGGTGGGTTCCTGTGCCACGTGGAAGTGCTGGGAGATGCCCATTGCTGGTAAACCCCACTGAGTTGGATCCTGGCCCTCGCCACTGCTCATGGTGCAGCTCAGTCACGGTGCCTTGCTCCTTTGGCTGCATCTCACATGAATATCCATGCATGGATGTGGCTGCTCGCCCGGGTGAGCCCACCTGGCCCTTGCCCCTGATCCTGGCCTTTCACTCTGTGCTCTGCAGTCGTCAGCTCCCTCTCTCCATTTCTATGGCAACTGTAAAAACCTCAGCCCTTTTGTGTCTTTTTTAGAATTTTCTTTTTGTGTGTGTCTGGGTTGTCTTTGTCCTTTTTGCATAGAGTGTTAGATCAAAAAAGGAACTTTGGCTACCAAACCCCTGCTCTGAGGTCTCGTGTGAGAATCAGTGGGCAAGACCCTCGAAACTGGACTGGGTGTTGCCAAGTGGCTTCACATTTCCAGCCCCACTGTTACTTCCCTCATCCCCCAAAAATCCTCATTTGCAATTCAGCTGCATCATTCTCCCCTGGGGCTTTTGCATGCTTTTTCCATAGCCCCATCCCTGGCTGTGATGGAGGAGCAGCAGGTTTCTCAATGGCAGTAATTAAAAGGAGACGTGGTGCCTCTGCCAGGGAAGGTGAACCCAAGCCTCTCGCACATCCGAGGCTTGAACGTGGAAGAAAAGAGTGTATTAATGGCATAATTACGTGCCTCTTTCCAGAAAAAAAAAAGGAATGTATTTTATGCCATTTAATGACCTTCAAATTAACAGTTCTTTGAAAGCACTTATGTATATTTAATTTTAAATGTTGCTGCAAGTCAAAGCAGGGCTTGCGATGAAAACAGCAGGCAGCCGGTTTTTAAATAAGAGCGATCTCAAACCATTATTTCTGAGCCTGACAGCTTTTTGTGCCTCAAATGCTCCTTTGCCAAGGAGAAAACAGGGCTATCCTTCCCCCTGCCCCCCTTGTGCCAGCCTGAGTCCCATGGGATCTCCTGTGCTGCTCTCTGCTTTCCCAGGTGTTTGATTCAGACAGAGGGAAGGGTTGGGTAGGGGTTGGGTTGCAGAATCTCGTCAGTAAGTTTGCCTGCATCCCACGGACATCTCTGTGGGAACATCCCAGTTGGCCCATAGTCTGGGATAAATCACTGGACATCCCTTATGAAGGGGTTTTTTGCTCTGCCAACAGCCCTTGCTGCTGTTCTGTGGTGGGCACAGACATGTTTCTCTTCGTTAGGGTCTGAATTAAGGCTTTTGCCTCTGATCCATAAAAACTGCCGATATATCTGAGCCACTCTGTGTTCACTTGGAAATCGTTACTCTTAAATATTGAATTCGAGTTAAAAAAAAAAAGGATCAATCAGCTTCTGAGGCGAGGAATGGATTTACAGACCTGGAAATGTTCTGTAGCTCCAAGGCCACCTTGTCCTCCTTGAACTGCTGGGGAAGGGCGGGGGCCAGGGAGTCGCATCCAGCTCCAACACTCACCCAGGTTCTGCTCATCCCTGCTGCTCCCTCGTCCCCGCTGCGGGAGGAGCTGCAGGGGGATTTAATGTTCAGGTCGTCGTCTGCTGTGGTGCCTCTTCCATGAAGGATCCTGCCAGGGTGGATAGTGATCCAATTCTTGGATCATTCCCAGTGAGTCTCCTCAGGATTTTGGAACTGCCAGAAACTTCTTGAGTGATGATGGAGGAGAAGCCAAGTCCGCCCTGATGGGACTCCTGTGGCGAATTGTATCACCCCATCAGTGATTTCTTTGCTGCTCCTGTTTTGGCTTATATTTTTCATATTTTTGGGGTGTTGGAGGGGTCCTTTGGGATCATCTTGGATCATCAACCCTCCTGCCATGGGGGAATGGCTCTGCCTGTCCCAGCTGAGCTCAATCTCCTCCAAAGCCTGTCTGGGAGGTGTGAGAGCTGCTGCTGGGTTGTGCTCTCCCACTTTTGATGTCCTCAGGGTTTGGCTCTGTGTCTCAGGGGAGATCTGCTGGCTCATGTCCATCACTGGACCCTGATGGGCTGTGTTGCCTTCCCAGGGTTTGACATGGGGCGGGGAGCTGCTCCAATCAGGAGAGGGCCCCCTCTGCTTTGCGTGGCAGGAAAAGATGGGAGGTGGGAACCATGAGCATCCATGGCAGTAAAAAGTGCTGTCTGAGTTCCCGTCAGAGCAGCAGATTGGTGCTGGGGAGGGGAGTGCACCCGTCTTGGTGACCGTGGTGCCCTTCACCTGCGCCTTCAGGGGTTGACAGAGCTGCTGGCACTGGAGATGGTGTCCCAGGGCTGTCAGTTTTGGCTGGTCCTCTGTGGACCAGCACTGTGAGCACCCCTCCAGCCCAGGCATAGCTGCCCCCCTTCCCCATCTGTGTCTGAGCATCGCTGCTGCTTCTGCTCTCCTTCCTCTGGCCACTGGAATTTAAACAGCCCTGAAGCCCCCGGCTGTCCCACCTGCTGTAGTGGCTGTTTTGGGGACATCTCCGGGTCCCTGCGGACCCCAGCACATGGAGAGCTGCACTGCAGGTGACACAGCCGTGGAGGGGGTGGCCCCATCAGTGGCAGGGGCAGGATGGTGTTGAGGTCTCCTGGCCTGTCTCTGGAGGGAAATGCCAGAGGAGGTTAATCTGAACAAACCAGCCTTGTGAATTTTAAGTGGATTAGCTGAACTCTGCTCCTTCCCGAAACAGACCGTGCCCTTTTGGGGTGGATGTGGAAGTGGATTAGGCAAAAATCTACTTAAGGCTGCGTTAATTCTAGATAAGTGTTGGGGGATTAACTCCCATCCACTTAAAAAAATTAATTGGAATGAACTTTTCTCTGTGTCCCCAAGTAAACAAGGCTCGGCAGCTTTCCCCATCCAGCAGTTGGGCCATGCCTTTTCCTCCTCTGCTCTCCCATCCCCTCACGTTGTGCAGGAGCTGCCATCGTGGTGGGGGAACCTGCTCCTCTCTGATTATCCTCAGGAGCCTCATTAGGTGATTGAACCCTTGTGTGAAGGCAGGGAGAGAGAGCAGGAAAATTATGGTCACCATCAGTGCAATTATCAATGCTAATTAGTGCCAAGCAGGACTGACAGCGGGAGGTGCAGCCCATGCCAAGTGTTGTGTGAGGATCCAGGTGATCCTCACATCGCATCCTTGTGGGGGCTTCCATGGACAGGCAGATGTGGAGCGTGCACATATCAGCTGGTTTACTTGTTTTTCCCCACCGTGCTTTGGGTGAACTCTTCAGATTCCCCAGCCTAAATATTTGGGAGCCAGCCAGAGGCTGCTGTGGTCAGGGACTCAGGCTGGGTTCGGTGCCTGGGTGGCAGTGCCGTGTCGTGACTCTGACGGTGCCTGGGTGGGGATGTGGCTCTGGGAGGACCCAGGGAAAAGGGGGTGAGATGTGACTCCCTTTGCAGAGGGTTTGGAAATGGGCCGGTGCTCAGGGATACAGGGATTGCAGGATATAAGGATGGCTTTGGGTCAGTCCTAGAGCTGCCTCCACCCTTCCCCGTTCCCACCAGCTGCTCCCTTTTTCCATGGCATCACACGGGCACAGCAGCTGCGTTTGCAGTGCCACCCATCCTCGATCATTTTGAGTATTTGCAGTTCTGCCCATTCCCGTGAGCGTGGGAAGGGAGAGCGCCCCGGGGCTGACACGGTGCCCGCATCCCAGGCACGCTGCTCGGTAACTCCTTCCCTCGTGGAACGCCTTCTCATCACAAACGTGGCCTTTGTATCGCTGTTCCGTGTCACGCCAGCACTCGGAGGCTGAGATCAAAGCCCTCCGCCCGCCTCGCAGGGGTTCCCACGCCGGCGCTCCGGGAGGAGCAGGAGGAGGTGCGATGAGGGATGAGGCGGTGGCTCGGTGGCTGCGTACCTGGGGGCGAGCTGCTCTGCCCGCCCCCATCCTCCTGCAGCTGTTCATGACCTGTCCCTCGGGTCCCTTGAGATCCATCCTTTGGGATCGGCCCAAATCATCTTTAGCTCGTTTTTGCCCCGACGAAGGGAAGGGCTGCAGCTCGTGTGGGAGAGCTGAGCCGGCAGCCACCACCGCCGGGAGGGCGCGGGTTCCCCAGGGAAAATAAACCCCCAAACCCTTGCCCAGCTCTGCTGCTGCCGGGCGGGTTGGGAAAGGACGGCTGAAAGAGCTGGGAATGCCGCGGGGGAAGGCGGTGGCGGGACCGGGAGCAGCGCCCGGGGCCGGAGCCATCGCTCGCGTCCGGCTTTAATGTGGCAGAATCCGGAGCCGATAGAAATCACCGCCACCTCACCTCGATTTGCACCCATCCCCCGGACCCGCCCGGCTCAAGCAGCGAGTTCAGCATCGTTCCGTCAGTTGTGTTTCTGCCACAGCTTTTTTCCAGCTGTTTTGCTGTTCTGATCCCATTAATGAGAGCTGTGAGACCAAACCTCCAAGCACGGCACCGAAAATGGCCCCCTGTGCCCAAGAAATACCCAGCAATATCTTTCCCCCCAGCTGAAGTTCCCTTTTTTTAAAGTTAATCTCAATTTCCCTTCGCTTTTCTCTGCCCCTTTTCCCACCAAACACTACATTACTAAATAAAACTTTTATTACTACCTGGGTTTGCTAAAGCAAAAAATTATTTCCATTCAGGAGAATGATGAATTTTAATAGGAGTGAAATGTCAGGCTCAGCTGGAGTGGGTTTCTGAATGCCTTGGTATGTTTGGAGAGGCACAGGGATGCCCAGCAATAATTAGCCAGTGAGCCCCAGTTTTTTGTGGCCCAGCAAAGGGACCCAGCAGTCAATTGCTTTGTTATTTACTGTGCTGTCTTTATGTTTCCAAGGTGCAATTGTATATTAAAAGCATCTTTGCCTCTCCAGAATGGCTAAATAATGGGATTTTGCTGCTGTGTGCTACTTCTTGGTTGCAGGGTGTGGAGAAGGTGCTCCTGGGGCTGCTCCTCTGGTTCCCAGACCTTCTGGTTTCCCCCCGGCAGCGGAGAAAATGGGGATTTTTTTGTTACATTGGAAAAAGCGATTTGATGGTGCCTGGTGGTTTGCTCCTGCTTTACACCCGGGGGGGCTCATCTTGCAGTGGGAGGGGGGGAAAGGCCTCTTAGCTGCTGGGGGACATGGAAACCCTCCCGCCCCCAAAATCGCGTCCCAGCCTCCTCTCCCTAAAGCAACTCAGCTTCACAAAGAATTCCATCTCTTCCATTCCTTCCTTTTCCCCCTGAGGAGAAATGGAGAGCTTTCAGTGAAGTCATCACTTTTCTGACAGCACATTAATTAATCCCTGCTTTTTGTGGGCTGGTTTTGTTTTGGTTTTTGGGGGTTTTTTTTTGAGAGGCTGTATGTGCTGTAAGAAACCTTTGGGTTTCTCTGGGCGCGGCGCCCGCCGGCTGCGGGACGGGGCTGCGGGGGGGCTCGGCGGGGAAGGACGCGTGGCTCTCTGAGCTCCGGACGTGCCTATTCTCACCCTCTCCTCGTCTCCCTCTTGCCTTGCAGGGGCGTCGAGTGCAGCATTGCAGCGGGGCGGCAGCGCCGGAGAGGGGCCCCAGGGCCGCTCCCCCTCCTCCCACCGCAGGATGCTCCGGGAGGTCCCGCAGCGCCCCGCTCCCCGTCCCCCCGAGCCGCGGCGTGTCCCGGGCCAGCCCTACCCTGTCCTGTACATAACCCGTGAGATGTCTGTAAAAGATTTCAACCCTTGGAATTTTTTTTTTTTTTTTGCTCCCCTCTCCTCTCCCCCTCTTCCCCGATTTGTTGATTGTGTTGAAATTGTCGGAGTTTGTAACAGTATCTTTCAGAGAATATTGTACTAAAGAGAAAATTGCACTCAATAAAAAGGATGAAATAAGCCTGGTCCCTCGCCTTCCCCTTCCCAGGGGCAGCCTTCCTGCTGCCGGCTTCTCTTCAGCTCGGAGCTGGGTGTGTGTTTGCTATGAATATTCATTTGGGGGACTGGCAGCGCTCCACCGCTCCTTGACTTACCTCGAATGTTGATGTCTATCAGATTTGGCTCCCCGGTTTGTAAATGAAGTGACTTTATTCTCGGCGATCTCTATCGGAGCTTGCTCGCAGCAGAAAAGCCGGGAGAAGGAGTTTTCCTGGCACGGCTGTTGGTGCGGAGCGCGTTTCAAAGCCCTCGTGTGCGATCGCTCAGGGAAGCCGCGCTGGAAGCGCTGGCTGGGATCAAAGCGCCGTCCCTGCTGGCTCCGCGCGTCCCGAGTCCTGCTGGAGCCTGTCCCTGCTAAGGCTGATGCTCGTCTTGAGCCTGCTTTCCTTAAGGATTACTGTAAATGATGGCTGGAAAATGGATTCTTCTTCGTGCATTGGCTGCACTTGGGCATTTTATCCTGCTGGGATCAATCACACAGCACATCCAGCTCTGCCACACACACTCTTGGGGTGCTCCTGGGCAGGAGTTGGACTCCATGATCCTCGTGGGTCCCTTCCACCTCAGGGTGTTCTGTGATTCTCTGGTCCAGGTGATGCAGAGAGCAGCTGGTCCTGCTGGCTTTGGGAACATCCTCCAGCCGGCAGCAGGGGCTGAAACGGGGGCTAAAGGTTTTGTAAATTAAAAATATGCAGCCACCAGTGAGATACTTGGGGTTCAGAAAGAGGAGCTGCTACTGAGAGGGCTCTGGAGGTGGGAGTAGGGCTTCCCATGCACTGGGGTTTTGGGGTGAGCCGTGGGGCAGGAGGCAAGCGGTGGTTCAACTGCAGGTGGGGCTGGCAGAGCCCTGCAGCCCCTGGCATCCTGTAATTGTGTTGATATGGGGCGTTCTCATGGCTCCTGTCAGGAGATTTCCAAGTCCTTTCTGCTTCTCCAGGGCTGGGATGTTTTTATTACGGGGATTTTTGAGTGAGTGAGTTCCACGTGCTGATGGGGATGGCTCTGGGTCCCTGCAGGCAGGACCTCACTGCCCCAGACTCACATACCACAGTGGGGTTTGCCTCACACTTTCCACAGGGGTAGAACTGTTGTTTTGGCTGTTTTGGGTGTTTTTTGCCAAGCCCACCCCGACAAATGAAAGCAGAGAGTCTCTGCCATCTTCGGATATGCAAGATGCAAATAGGCAGCAGCTGATGGAGGGCAGAGTGAAGTTGTTTGTGTGTCCTTAATTGAGTAGACACTTGATTTAATGGGCTTCTGGTGTGGTTTGAATGAGTGTTCGTGTTTGTTGAATCCTCTGGGATTTGGGGCGCTGGGAGGGTGTGTCCCTTACACAGGTCACTCCGAGGTTTTCCCCTTAAGCAGCCCACAGACGTTTACAGCCAGTGCTTAATGTTCCCGAAGCGGTTTGCCTTGGAAGGGCCTTTTAACGGGGTCTGGGGGAGCCCTGCTGTCAGTGTGATGGTTAATGGGGCTCTGAAGGACCCTGGGGAGCCCAGAGCCCCTCGGCAGAGCCCGGATGTGGCCGGCCAGTCCCCGACTGACCCTCACTCCCTGACACAGGTTTAGACAGCTGCAGGCTCTGGAAGCTGGGTTTTATTTTCCCCACGGGATAAGCAGTCACCACCTCCGCCTGCGTCCCAGCTGGAGCGAGATGTCATTTACGAGGCCACACAGCATCCAAAGAAACTTTCCCTGAGCTTTGAATATAGACACAGGCGACTGTCACAGCCAGAACAGAGCCTAACCCTCAGAATGAAAAATCTTTCCTTCATGGCTCTCAGGTTTGAAAAATGGAAGCAGCGCGTTGGCTCCAATTACTCCACAGCAGCTCCCAGAAATTCCAGTGCACCCGGTGCTCGGCACACCGGTGTGATGCCAGCCTAGCTCCGGCGCTGGAATAAATCCTTATTTACCCCCCTGCAAGGAGAAAACCGAGCCAGGACGGTGCTCAACTCCACGGGGTGCAGTGAGGGGCTTCCCTGGGCGGTTCACGTGCGGAGTCTGGTGAGAGACACTTGCCCTTACTCCAGGTGCACAGCTCTGGCCGAGGACAGCCCTTCCCGTGGGAAGAGAGGGCTGGGAATGTATTGGCCGTGCAGAGATGTGGCAGTGAAGGAGGGAGAGGTCAGACACGCATCCCCCGGCCTCTCCCAGCTCCCCTCCCTCCCACACTCGGCAGTGAATGACAAATGAAAGATGAGCCCAAGAGGACCATAGGCTAAATTGTAATTGGAGCAATATGGGCCGATGGTAAAGTTCTGTGCCAGCCCACATTAACTGGCAGCATCTGCTGGAGTTATTGGAGACGCCTCATCACCTATTAAAAGCGCTGGGATTTTCCTGGAGGACAAGCCAGGCAGGCTCGGTGGTGCTGGAGAGCCGGGAGGGCTCGGATGGAGCCGGTCTGAGGCTGCTGCAGTGTTGAAATCTCCTCCGGGCCCTCTGGAGAGGTTTTGGGGGATGCTCTCAAGAAAGTCACCTCCTGTTGCCAGCCAAGAGGCTCGTTCCTGTTTATGTGGTCACCCCACATACCCCTCCGAAGTGACACCACATCCTCCCTCTGCTCCAGGGTGATGGGCACAGGGCAGGATTTACTCCAGGCAGTTGCTTTTAGCTGGATTTCAGGTACCACCCTGATGAAACCTGCACAGCCACCCCCTTCACTGCCCCAACGCCACCAGCAGCACTCAGGGAGGGGATTCTACCGCTCTGCTCTGCTCAGGTGAGACCCCACCTGCAGTGCTGCATCCAGCTCTGGGGCCTCCAGCATAAGAAGGATGTGGAGCTGTTGGAATGAGTCCAGAGGAGGCCATGGAGATGCTCCCAGGTCTGGAGCCCCTCTGCTCTGGAGCCAGGCTGGCAGAGCTGGGGATTTTCACCTGGAGAAGAGAAGGCTCCAGGGACACCTCAGAGCCCCTTCCAGGGCCTAAAGGGGCTCCAGGAGAGCTGAAGAGGGGCTTGGGATAAGTGATGAAGGGACAGGACAAGGGGGAATGGCTTCCCATTGCCAGAGGGCAGGGATAGATGGGATGTGGGGAAGGAATCCTTCCCTGTGAGGGCCCTGAGGCCCTGGCGCAGGTTGTCCAGAACAGCTGTGGCTGCCTCACCCCTGGGAGTGTCCAAGGCCAGGTTGGGCAGGGCTCGGAGCAAACTGGGATAGCGGGAGGTTGGACTGGGTGAGCTTTAAGGTCCCTTCCAACCCAAACCATCCTAGGATTCCATAAAGCTCCCAGATTCACGCTCTCACTCCGCTGACTGAGCAAATCCCACCTCCTGGCATTTGGGCAGGATGGAAGACACGTTTGAGCTGCTCCTCTGGGGTGAGCTGGGCTCCTCTGCCCCTGCCCTCAGCCATGGGGAGGATTCAGGATGCTTCCCTGCAGGACCAGCCCTTTGGAAATACCTCTCACACCCACCTGGCCCCGGAGGAGCGGGAATGCTTTGCTGTAAGGTGCCCTGGTGTGCTGGCATTAACCTGGGTGGGAAACTGTCTCTGCTGTCACCCCAGTTTTGGGGACTGTCCCTGCTGCTTGTGGACCCGCTGGAGATGCTGGTGCCCCTCTGAAGGAACATGGGAAGCAGAAAGCTCCCCAAAACCCCAAGATACCTGTGCTGCCTGGCTCAAGCCCCAGGCAGGGCTGCAGGTGCATTCCTTACCCCAGCCGAAGGGACAGGGACGTGTTCCCTGCCCGGCCCCGTGCCGCACCCGGAGCTGCTCCCGAGCCTTTCCTCTCCCGGTGCCACGGCAGCCCATGCATTATTTACCACCCTCTTCCTGCACGCCGAATTATTCATTTCCCTCGTGGGCCCTTTCCCTGACTCTCTAATCACAGTTTCTTAGCTCCTTATAAACACTAATGAATTTATTTCCCCATGCCCTTATGAGGGAGATGGGGTATTATATCTTCTTTATACACAGCGAGCTCAAGTGTGGATTTGGGGACTTCAAAGCACGCTGGCACCCTGGGAGGCCTGGAGTGCTGGCGTTCCACACCCGGGGGTGTTTGGCACCCAGCAGTGGCCGTGGGCATCAGCTGGCTCCCGGTGTCCCAGCAAGGAGAGGGGGGATGTCCGGCCTGGTGCTGGCTCCATGCTGGTGGTCCCTGCTCAGCCTCCATCCCAGCAGCTCCATCCTCCCCAGGAACCCACCTTCCCTCCTCTGGTCACTGTCTGCTTGGTCACTTGGCTCTGAAAACGCGTGGGTCCGATGTCAGGGGTGGGAGTGGGTGACCCCTGCACGGGGCTGCGGTGCGTGCGCTCAGGGAAGCCGAGCAGGCCCCCAAACTGGTGTCCAGCTGGAGATTGTGCTGGGGGTGGTTCTTGACGTGGCTCCTGTTCTGATCAGTGAGGCTCAGCAGGCTGCACACGCAGGCAGTGCCTTAAAACAAGCGTAACCAGCAGAGAATCACCTCAGCAGCTTCATCCACCGCTGGGGGGTTTTCCCCCAGGACAGCTCAGGGGAGGTTCAGGCTGGAGATCAGGGAAAGGCTCTTCCCCCAGAGGGTGCTGGGCACTGCCCAGGCTCCCCAGGGAATGGGCACGGCCCCGAGGCTGCCAGAGCTCCAGGAGCGTTTGGACAGCGCTGCCAGGGATGCCCAGGGTGGGGTTGTTGGGGGGTCTGTGCGGGGCCAGGAGCTGGACTCTGATCCTTGTGGGTCCCTTCCAGCTCAGCCTCTTCCATAATTCTGTGATTATAAATCAGGGAGGAACTGGTGGATTGTCTGGGGCCTGCTGTCCCCAGCGTGAAGCTCAGGTCTGTCCGCAGCTGTAACAGCATCGCTGGGATTCCCTGCGCGCCCACCGGGAGCTGCCCAGGGTGCAGGAGCATCCTGTCCGTGCCTCATCCCCTTTCCCATTTGCTGCTGCAGACATTCCTTGATAAGCTTTGCTTCCCTCAAGTTGCACCAGGGCCCCTGGCATTTCCTTGCCGCTCTCTCGGACCTCTCTGCCCTCCAGTGCCCCTGGGGCCGCCTGGCTCCTTGTCCTGCCCACCGCCCACGTCCCCTCGCTCTGCAGGTGGCCTCGCCGCGCTGAGTCAGCATCTTTTTTCCGTGCTCTGCCCTCGTTTGCTCCCTTTGCGTGTCCCCACACTCTCTTCTGGACCCCTTTCCTTTAGATTTCGTGCCCTGCTGAGCCCGGGGGGCCTTGCCGGGGGAGTGGAGAGCAGCCGGGGCGGGAGGTGCCGGGCCAGCCCTGCCCGTAGCGCCGGCAGGATTTGTTTGTTACCTGCGGTGGGATGCGGGGAGCAGCCGGGGCTGGGAGTGCCAAGCGCCGCTCCCGCTCGCTGAGCTGTGCTAATTACCCTCGGCACCCCGAGCCCCAGTTAATGAGCCCAGCCGGGCTGAGCTGTGCGGTGCCACCCCCGGGGTGCCCGCGGGCGGCTGGAGGGACCTGTGCTCCCCTCGGAGCGGGTCCCGGTGTCCGACACTCCTCTCTGCTGGGAGAGGTGGCCAGTGCTGCATCCCCCGGGGCAGAGGAAGCCCCCCGAGGAGCAGGAAACAGCCATTCCCAGCCTGTCCCCCTCAGGAAGAGGAACGCACCTCTGCTCCTGCACTGCACACAGGGACAGACCCAGCTCTGCGGGAGCACCAAACGCAGGGGAGAAATAAATGGGGTTGGGAGATCCGGGCAAGAGAGCTGGAGAGGGGCTTTGGGCAAGAGCATGGAGTGACCGGACAAGAGGGAATGGCTTAGATGGGATATTGGGAAGAAATCCTTCCCTGTGAGGGAGGTGAGGCCCTGGCACAGGGTGCCCAGAGAAGCTGTGGCTGCTCCTGGATCCCTGGCAGTGTCCAAGGCCAGGTTGGTTGGGGCTTGGAGCAACCTGGGATAGTGGAAGGTGTCCCTGCCCATGGCAGGGGGTGGCACTGGATGGGCTTTAAGGTCACTTCCAAGCCAAACCATCCTGGGATTCTGATTCTGTGCTGAGCCTTTGGTGTGCCAAACCAGTGCAGATGCCTCCAGCAGCATGTGGAGATTTGTCCCCGTGGGTCTCCACATGCACGATGGACAGGGAACAAACCTTGCACTGCTCAGGCCAGGAGCCTGAGCATCCTCCCTCCATCCTCCCAGCTCCCCACACAACTCAAACATCCTTCTCCTTCCCAGGGCCGTTCCCCGGGTGAGCCAGTGCCAGCTCCGTGGCACGGTGTGCACAGCTGTTCTGCCAGCCGATCTCCTGGGATGCTCTGCAGCTCCACACTCCTCCCTCTCCCAGCAAGGCTGCCTGTGAGATGCTGCTCCTGTTTGAGCAGAGGCTGGCACCGATAGCCCTGACAAGCAGCAATTATTGCGCTGACAAAATAAAAGTTTTGAGTTGTTTTGCAAATATTTTTGAAGCCCCGATACAGCAGCACAGGTAGGCGTAATTACACATAAAAGTGAATCTCCTTTATAGTCTTTTAATTATCTACTCAGGTGAACCATAATTTGAGGGGAAATGCTTCAAATCTGTTCATTTCTAATAATAAAAAATGAGGTGGGAGAGTGTTATTTTAATGTAATTAAGAGCAGGTACAGCTGGATGGATGGCTGAGAGAGCAGGAGATGCGCTGTGCTCTGGGGACCTTGGGCTCTGTCCCCTCCGCTGCCACCACACGAGTCCTGTCTCTGTGCTGGACAGTCCATTACTGCAGTGGAATGAAGTGTTCACATGTGCTGACAACACTGTTGTGTGTCAATACTCAGTCGTGTTGTCATCAGCCTTCCTGAGCTCAGCTTTGCCAGGCCTTGCCCTGTAAAACCTGGGACCACAGAGGGACACCCTGAGACTGGTCTGCTCTTGCAGGCCCCTCTCCAGCCACGCCAGGAGAACTTCTGGAGGCCAGTGTGGGATAGAGAGTTGTCCTGGGGAAAGGAATCTCAGAATGGTTTGGGCTGGAAGGGACCTCAAAGCTCATCCAGTCCCACCCCTGCCATGGGCAGGGACACCTTCCACTGTCCCAGGCTGCTCCAAGCCCTGCCCAGACAATCTGGGCACCTCCCAGGACTTGGCACCTCTTGCTGGGGACCCAGCTGCCCACACCAGCGGTGGCACCTCCAGGCTGAGCCCTGCATTGAAACTGGTTCCAAGCCTCCAGCTCCTGCCAAGCATTAGCTGTGACTGATCTCTCCTCTTCCATCCCTGAGCTGCTGTCAGGAGAGGCACCTTTTAAAGTAAGTTATTTCCATCCAGTCTGCAGCTTTCCAAGAGAACACTGAGTGTTGAACTTTATTTCTCTTGTAATGGCTCCTCAGAGCCCCAGATAAGATCAAAGCCTGGCTCCTTTGGGCGTGTGCTCCACACACGAGGCACATCTCCCGCAGAACGGACAGTCCATCTTCTGGGGAGGAAAGCTCAGGCACGAGGGGATGAGGTGACTTCTCCAGAAGTCTTCAGGCAGCCCATCCCAGGGGTGCTCCAGGTGTTTGTGTGAGACATGCAGCTCCCTGCCTTTGCATCTCCCAGGGATGTTCCCAGCTGGAGGAGAAGGAAAACCAGGCTGTTTTTCACTTGCTTTCCCAGGAATCCAGAGCCCTCCCCGCCTGCCTGTGCCGCTCCTGTTATCGTGAATGTCAAGCACTTTGCAAACAGAGGCATTAAATGTCAGATCCTGTCCCTTACAAGCCCTGCTTGTAATTTGAATGCTCAGACATGCTCCGTGCTCACCTCAATCCCGTTCCCTTCCCCTGATAAGTGGCGTCCCTGGTGCCACTGCCTTGGGAGGTGAGGCCACCAAGCAGTGCTCTTTACACCACTCCAGACCCTCATCCCAGCATCTTCATCCTCCCTCCCTGATATTTGAAAACCCTTAGGATCAGATTTCCACCCGGCCCTCTGCTTTAGGGATGGTAATAGGCATTTTGGGGGAGGTGTTTGGATCCCATGACTCTCCATCTCCCTGTGCTGGACCCTTTAACAGCCAGAGCCAATCTTCCCTTGCAGCTGTGTCCAGGTGCTCCTCTCCTCAAAAGCTCCTGGTTCCAGCTGAGGCAGAGCTGCTCCAGGATTTCTCACTTGGATTTGCCCTTGCTCTCCTCTTGGATAAGTGAGATGAGGCATCCTGCATCCATCTGGTGAAGTTCGACAAGGCCAAGTGCAAGGTCCCACACCTGGATCAGGGCAATCCCAGGCACAAACACAGGCTGGGTGGGGAAAGGATGGAGAGCAGCCCTGAGGAAAAGGGCTTGGGGGTGTTGGTGAACAAGAGAGAAAGGATTTAAACTGCCAGAGGAAGATTTAGATGGGATATTGGGAAGGAATTGTTCCCTGTGAGGGTGGGCAGGCCCTGGCACAGGGTGCCCAGAGATGCTGTGGCTGCCCCTGGATCCCTGGCAGTGTCCAAGGCCAGGTTGGACGGGGCTTGGAGCAGCCTGGGATAGTGGGAGGTGTCCGTGCTCATGGCAGGGGGTGGAACTGGATGGGCTTAAGTCCCTTCTGACCCAAACCATCTTGTAATCTCTCACATCTCATGTCCCAAACTATCTTAAGGGTTCTCTCTCTGTTTTTCTGTCACTTCCCTGTATTTGCTGTTATTCTGGATACCAGGGTGGCCCAGCAGTGCACTGGTGTGAGTCCTCAGGGTGACACCAAGTCTTTCCCTTCCCTCCATCGCTGCCTTCCCCCCTGGTGTGCACCCAGGCACTGCGCTGCTCCCTTCCCCACCCTGGCAGCGGGGACAGCCACGGTGGCTGCCAGCTCTCTGGCTGTTTGTCCTTGATGGAAAAGCTTTCCCCAGGAACAAAGGACGTGCCAGCTCCGAGTCACTGGTAACAGAGAGTGCTCAGCCCTCTTCCCTTCAGAGCCTTTGAGCTGGGGTTGCTCGTTTGCACGGTGGCATTGACACAGTAAAATAATGCAGAAATTGCACAGAATAAATTAAAGCAAACACCGCATGTGCCGCTGCCCAGGAATTTGGGACTTGCTGCATGGCTAACAAGGTGCATTTTAATAATTACAAATGAACCTGTGGCCAAGAGAGCCTTCACTGAGCACACCTGGAATGAATGCTGATGCTGCTGCTCCCCGCAGAATGCTGATAATCACATTTGCCAGTGCATTAGAGCTGATTTAGGGGTAAACAATAGCTTCCATCTGAATTTGTTTTACAACCTATTGACTGTAGCAGGTACCTTTTTTCCATGGAAATAATTGTAAATATTTTACTGGGCCTTCACGCCACATTTGTTCTTGGGGTTTGTTTGTTTTGTGTTTTGGTGGCTTTTTTTTTTTTTAATTTTATTTATTATTTATTTATTGTGAATTGACAGCAATTGTGTTCACCTTCCATCTAATCCAAGGAGCTCATGGTTGTTTCCTCCCCTCTCCATCCTTTGTTGGAATAATTGTTCTTCCCACAGTGCTACTGCATGGTTTGTAAGCTTATTTCAGGCTCAGCTGTAGGGATTAGTGATAATGCTGCCTATTGTAGGAAGGTTCATATTATTTAAAGCTGGAACTAGAACAAAGGCAACTCAATCCCAGTTCCTTGCTGCCCAGGTGAACCTGCATTTACTGCCACTGTCCAGGAAGTGCCAGGTAGGAGCTGAGCCCCTGCCTGTCTGCGGGCTGGGGAAGGGAGGTGGATCTGGCTGGGCAGCCTGAGCTCAGCCCCAGCGCTCGGGCAGGAGCAGGGAATGGCTTTTCCTTGGGTGCCCCTTCCCTGAGGGTTGTTGTTTGTGCCTCCTCAAGCACTGCCCTTGGCCTGGAGATCTCCGAGTTGCTGCTGCAGCAGGGATGGGGCGTCGTGTTGGGGTGGGAATGCTCAGGTTTTAATTTTTTCCCAGTACAGCAGAGTCTTGGAGGCATTCCAGTAGGTCCAGGCAGGGGCTGCTCCCAGCCCTGGTGGTCGGGTGGCTTCACACACACAGCTCTGCTGTGGCTGGGCTCTGGTTAAGTGATAGCAAAGAGCTTGAGCTGGCAGCTCCTTCCCTCTCTGCATGGCCAGCAGCGTGAGACCAGGTCTCCAGGAGATAGCCCAGATCATCCATCCATCCATCCATCCATCCATCCATCCATCCATCCATCCATCCATCCATCCATCCATCCACCCACCTCCCCCTGTGTGTATCTGCTTTAAGGCAGGTTAATGCCCAGAATGTTGCCAAGAGTGTCTCAGCTGGAGTTTGTGCCCCCGTTTTGGCACACACAGAGTTGGTGTCCCTGGGCTGGTGAGAGCAGAGGAGCTTGTGGCAGGGTGGAGAAAGCTGAGAGTGTGAGGAGGTCCCAGTCCAGGCGCCACTGGACCTCTCCCTTGGGATTCTGCAGCCCTCTGTCCCTGGCAATTCATGCCTTGGCTCTTTAGAGTTCACTTGGGGAGTCCAGGGGTGAAGGAAAAGCATTGTTGCCTCTCCTTCCGTGGAGCTTTTACAGCCACTGAGGTTCACTGAGTCAATAGAATATCCTGAGTTGGAAAGGACCCACAAGGATCAGAGTCCAGCTCCTGGCCCTGCCCAGACCCTCCAACAACCCCACCCTGGGCATCCCTGGCAGCGCTGTCCAAACGCTCCTGGAGCTCTGGCAGCCTCGGGGCCGTGCCCATTCCCTGGGGAGCCTGGGCAGTGCCCAGCACCCTCTGGGGGAAGAACCTTTCCCTGATATCCAAGCTAAACCTCCCTCCTCCCCCAGGGACAGGACCCAAGGGAACGGCTAGGGGACTTTGTTGTAATATTTTTGTCAGCAACACTGAACTCCCTGCTCAGCTCTTCCTCTACCCCATCCTTGACCCCAAACCCCTGCACTGGGTACACCCTGCAGGGAATGCTGACTTTCCTTCAGGCTGTGAGGTGCTGGTGTGACCTGCCCTGGCCACTGCTGGTTTTTTAGCTTGCCATCCATCCCCCTCCCCTGCTTCCCCGGAGGAGCGGAGCGCGTGGGGTGCGCGGGGGGCGGTGAGAAACCCCAGACACACAAAAGCTGGAGGAACCACCAGCAGCTGTAACCCTGGCAACTGTGTCTCAGCATTTGAATGTAATTATACCCCGAACGTGATAAACACTCCCAAGGACTCCTTATGTGGAGATCATACTAAACAAGTCTTTGAAATTACCCTCATCAAATATTGATAGAGGGAGAGTTTTATAAAAAAATAAAAAAGGGGAAAGGGAGAGAAAAGGCAAATTCTTGCTCTTGCCCACGGATTAATGAGGATCTGTTGATTTATCACCACGGTGCAAACCCTGCCGAGAGCTCCAGAGCACTGCAAAGTTAAAAGTGGGGGCGGGAGGAGAAGAGAAATAAAACCATCAGGTGAGGCAGCTCTATCGATTGGCATTTTGTTTTATGTTTGGCATGCAGGAAAGCCATCCCAATAAACACCATTTATCTTGCCCAGCCCTGGCAGCCAGGGTTTAATTGCTCGGGAGCAGGAGTGGGCGGCAGAGAAGGGGCGTTTCTGAGGTCCATCAGCATGGAGGGTTGTGTTGGTCAGCAGAGCACTGAGCATGGGCATCTCCTCCCACCTGCAGGGTTGGAGACAGCAGGCAGAGTGTTTTCCAGCAGGAGAGCAGGTGGAAATCCCAGGTGGCTTCCAGCACCTGTAGGAACATCCCTGGAACTGGTGGTGGTGGCCCAGTGTGGGGATGCTCCCTGCTGCCACTCATCTCCTACCAGCACCCTCTGTCCTTGGAAAAAATCCACCAGGGGCCTTCCCTGGCTCTGGTGCTGTGCAAAGGGAGGGAGCTGGGCTGCAATTGTCGCCTCTCCTTAAGCCAGGTAGGGGCAAGAGATGCACTAAAAAAGGGCACGAGTGGAGCTTGGATGGGCTGCTGTGCTCAGCAGATGCCCCGTGCAAGGCTCGGAGGAGGTTTGGAGAGCAGAGCAGCTTCTCGTCTCTTGAGTGATCTTCCAGCAACGTGTGGGGCTGGGGAGAGCATGAGTGAAGAAGCACCAGTACTGCCCAGAAAAAGAGAGCAGCTCTAACTTCGCTGGAGCAGAGGCTCAGGAGATGTGGAGGAGGAAGAGGAGGAGGAGAGGGAAACAGCTCCTCATCCTGGCTCTGCGGGCAATGAGTGTCAGGGGAAGAGAGCTGCAGGGGGGCAATTCTGTGAATTGCCGGTTGTGAGGTACTTGGTGACTTTTTGAGTTGGCTTTTAATGGGGAGAAGAGGCAAACAGGGGGCCCTGGCTGCAGTTTGGCTGTTGTGAGTGTTGGTTGATTTGCCATAACCAGCTCTCACCTGGAGTCACAGAGAGCTGGGAGCCGAGGTGTGCTTTCCCTGTGTGCTGGGGGTGGAGATGGTGTGGTACTGATGTGCTTTCACCTGACTGAAGGTTTTGTCACTCAGGAGAGGTTTGAAGAGCAAACCTGAGCTCCAGAAATAGAGGCAGCTGTTGACATCCCCATGGGATCCCAGTGGGAACAGTGGCCAGGGGGGACTGGGAATGCAGCCGGAGGGCAAACAGCATTTTAATAGGAATGAGGGAGGCAGGATGGGATCACCAGCTTGGTGGAGAGCCGTACATCCCTGGAAAACCTCCCTTCCCCACTGAGCATCTCTGTTCCTGGCAGGCCTGCACCTAAAACAGTTTCTCAGCACTCTCTGAAAGGACCTGGAAACATCTCCTGAGCAAGAAAACTCCAGCTTTCACCTCCAGCCACCCAGATCGGCAAAGTCAGCCTGATGCCAAGAGATGTGCCAGGATAGGTGCCAGCCTGTGGCCGAGCAGGACTGGCATGTTGTTGAGATCCACCCGATGTGTCCCCAGCCCTGCACCAGGGCCAGCTTGGTCCTTGTGCTGGGAGCAGCGGGCATGGCTGCGACACACAGACACCAGAGCCCTCTCGAGCACTGCCAGCTATTTTATGGGCTGCTTGGAAACAGCTGGAAAGCCCTGTAATGCCAGTGCTCAGTATTAGTTACTGCTGATGCAGCTGGGAGAGGAAATAAGGGGGAACTGCAGCTCTGGAAGATGTTTAGGGTGTCGCTGGTCCCACATCGAGGGTGGGTTTGAGGAGCACAAGGCAGCTGTGGCTCAGGTGTGGGAAGCAGAAGGTCTGCTGGACTCCTCCCCCCTGGGAGATGATTGTGAACAGCGTGGAGCATGTTGGAGAGAAAGAGCTGCAGGTTGTGATCTGAAATGTATTTCACAAACGGTTCAAAGAAAGCTGCACTCACCCTATGGCTGCTCTGCCTCCTGCTGAGCTGCTGGCTGAAGCTGTTCCCCATCCAAGGATGGATTGGGGTGGATCCTATCCAGTACGTGCTGGTGATCACTTGCTGTTAGCTGGAACAGGGAAGAGGGGTCTGGACAACATGTTGGATCTGAAGCCTTTGAGGGGGGATCCAGATGGTGTCTGCATCCCTTGTTTATCAGGCGAAAAGTAGAACTTTAGAAAAACCTCAGTCTTCCTTTCCCACTGAAAATTCCCCGTGCTGGCGTCTTTGGAAGGGATGAAGGTATTGTGCTCCTGCACAGCCTCCCGCGAAATGCTCCTGCCATAGGCAGAAGGTGCCAAGGGCGGTGCAGATGCTCTGAGGGGGAGCTGCTGTTTGAGGCAGCTGTGAGAGGTGCGACAGGAGGGCAGATGTCGTCACACAGCACCCGGGGCGTGTGCAGGGAGGAAATATCAGCTGAGGGGAAAAAAGATGCTTTGACCTTTTGGAAGAGCTGTGTGTGTGAGGTGGCTGGGGTGCAGTGAGCCATTTAACAGAACAGCTGAATCCTTGGGCTGAGCCATGCAAGGGCTGTCCCAGCAGAGGACCTGCCTCTCCCAAGAAGGCTCCCAGAGTTCACGCTTAGATGGTTCCTTTAAAGGTTAATTCTCACCGGCAGCATCTGGAAGAAAACTTGGAGTACTCAGACGGAACTCATCCCACTCCAAAGGGTCTTCACGTTTGTGGTTCCTTTTCTCTTTGTTTTTTAAATGTTAAAATTTGTCCTTATTAATTTCTCAAGTTAAAAATGAAGAAAAAGCCAGCCCTCCCAGCTCGGCTCCCAGCGCAGAGGCACAAAGGCACAGCCGTGCGGGTGCCGGAGCCGGCAGCGCGGTGGGCTGCGCTTCCCCGTGCTCCAAGGTGGCAGAATAAAGAGCTCCTGCAGTCACCTTTTTTTTATCCAAGAGCTGCATTGTTAAACCCTTCCGTGGGGAAATGCAGGGAGTGTAATTGCTCTGGTCTGACTCTGCCCGCTGAGCCGCCTGAATTGAGTGGGTGTTTCGGCATCCCGAGCTGAGCCTTGTGGGAAGTGACCTTCGCCTTCCGCCGCCGCTCCCTGCAACCTGCCGCTAATTAGGATGGAGAGAGCCCTCCTTTGTTTCCAAATAGTGGTTTACCTCTGTCCCGGCGTTCTGCCGGGAGCTGCCCGGTGTGACTCGGCGCATAATGAGCGCGGCGCAGCGCACGGCCGGGCTCCTGCGCGCCTTTCAACCCCGCCGAGCCGAGCGGGAGCAGCGGCCGGCTCCGAGCCTATTCACGGCACAGCCTCTCATTAGCCAGCGTCGCAATTAACATCTCAAACGACGCTTTGTTAAAAAAAAAAAAAGAAAGAAAAAAAAAGGAAAAAAAAAAGTAAACCCCATCATTTCCATGGCGCCTTTCATCCAGTATTTGCAAACTCGGGAGCGGCATCAATGCCCGCGGTGTCACACAGGGGTCATGGCTGGAGCCTGCGGACATGTGCGGGCTCTGGGGAGGTGTCAGGGCTCCACAGCTCCTCCAAAGAATCACAGCATGCTTTGGGTTGGAAGGACCTTAGAGATCATCCAGTTCCAATCCCCGAGCCGTGGGCAGGAACGCCTCCCGCTAGGGATGGGCTTTGCCTGCTCTTGGGACCGTTTTCCAGGTCTGTAATGGTCGGAGAACTGCCTGGGCTCCAGGTAAAAGGGGAATGAGGAATTTCTGCCTTTTGGAAAGACACTTATTTCCAACCTAATAAAACAAGGACAAAGATGATCAAGTTTTCAATGGCAAAACTCAGCAACTCTCCTGCAGGAGAAACTGTAATATGGGACACTTAGAGGGTTTAAGGCACATTTACTCAGAAAGAGGATTAGTTAAACTGTGTTGAAGTTCTGTGTGAACACCCTCATTGAAATGTAATCCAGTTTATTGGCATTTGTGTTGGAAATGAGCTTGGTAAACCCAATTAATGTCACTTCAGTTCTGAGTGAGAACACTCTGCAGGGATTTCCTAACTTTGAAGCAATGCACTTTAAATTTACACCTTTAATTTTACCCAGTGCTCCCCTTGAGCAGTTTGACACATCTGGTGACAAGGGGACAAGGAACCAAACAGATCCTGGGGGATGTGTGAAAGACTTCTGCCCACGCTCTAGAAATACTCAGACCCCAATTCTCCCGAGGCATCTTGGATCAAGGGGATCCAACCCCAAAAGCACTGGGTGCGTGAGTTGGGTGAGCAGTGGGTTGGAGATGTGTGTGCACACAGCCCAGCTCCCAGGAGGCCACTGATGCTGTCAAAAAGGCACCTTCAAGCAGCGCCTGTCACCCTGGTTTTTCTACTGTTCTGTGTTTTTACTTTTGTAGTAGAAGTTCTCACGCATTTTCTATAAACATCGCTCTTGTTTTTCTAAACGGCCTAGAATGTTTTCTGAACTTCTAGATTGTTTTTCATTCCATTCTCCTAGGCGGAGACATTTGATGGATTTTTCCTTTGACCAGTGTGATTGAGGGGTGGTAATTTCTCCCTCCAATCCACGGTGGTTCTTAAAAACATATATGTTAAAAATGGTAACAACTCTTATTTTAATAAAAAGATTGTTTATTACAAAAAAATAATTTAGAAAATAACAGCATCTGAATTCTTAAAACCATAAAAAAAACCACCCCGGGAGTGCAGGATTAGAGACCCTTGGAGCCAAATTGGCTATGTACCCACGGCAGAAATCTTCATGCACTGGCTTTACCTCAGCTAATCTGAGGTAAGGTTCGCTTAAAATGAAAAACAAGAGAAAGAGAGAAAGAAAGAAAAAAAAGATGTACCACGAGGTCCCTCAATAGGGATAGGCCCTCCCCCCCCCCTTACGCAATGTTCAGCTGCAGGAGATGTCACCAGCTGGGGCCCGTGGGGGAGAGAGGAGAGAGGCTGAATAGCTCTGGGATCTTACTTTTATACCCTCTTAGCTCTTCCCAGAACCCACCACTGTCCTGCCCCACAGCACAAGATGATTGGTGAATTCCAAAGTCCATCACAAGTCCCTTTCACCAATGGATCATTTGCTGGGGAGGGACATTGGTTTACAGAGGGGGGGTTTAACAATTTAACTATCTTAACAACTTTAACAACTATTAACTTGGTTATAAGATGATTTTTATATGCAAAAGCCAATTACCTAATTTCATATATGACAATATATAATAAAGTTTGGGGTCTCACCCCGTCTCTCTCTCTTTTCCTTGCTCCCACCTGGCGAAGTCTGCGTGGTTTTTTCGTGTCTGAGTGCGACAGCTGCTGCTGCTGCAGATCCCGTGGCAGGCTCCTGGCACGTGCAGCTCACCCTGGGACACCTGCGGGACCTGCCGGGCAGCGGGAACTGAGCGGGCACAGCAGGGGAGGTAGTGCCCTGGGATCGGCCGGGGGCTGAGACCGCCCTGCGGTGGCAGGACCTGATCCCTCTGGGACGGTCGTGTGGCAGGAGCAGGAGGAAGGTTCCCTGAAGCAACGGGGAGAGCTGGGATGGGCCAGGCAGTGAGCAGGTGCTCAGAGGAGAGGGATGTGCAGAGACAGAGTGATCCACCCTGCAGGGGCCTTGGGGTGAGCAATCCATGTCAGCTCAGCCTCAGCACCATCCTGCCCAGGCTCAGGGACGGGGTCTTGCAGGCTTGGCCGGCTGCCCTGGGGCAGAGCAGCTGCTCAGGTGGTGATCTGCACGGAACAGGATCTGCACACAACAGGATCCAGATCCCATCTGGCTCTGGCTGGGAGCTGGCTGTGCAGGATCCAGACCTCAGCTAGCCCTTGGGCAGCCCCAGCTGAGTCCCCTCCTGGCTGTTCCGTGTTCACTCAGCCTTGCCAGGGAGCCAGGGCGATGCCTCGTCCTCCGTGGGTGCTCCCTGAGGATTCCCTGGCGTGAGCTTCCAAGGAATTGCCACTCAGCAAGGGAAGGGCTTGGCAGGGCAGGGCACAGGTTGCCCACCTGCCGTGTCCTCCTCTCCTCACCAGTTCTCCCTGTGTCCTTAGATGCTGCTGAGAGATATCGGAGCTTGGATGGTAGTGCCGAGTTGGCAACTTTTAATATTGCTGAAACATAATCAGCTTTTGCTTCTACAGCAATTAGCATGTTATTACCCATAATGTTTTGCATGGCAATTTTGTTGTAAACATTTGTACTAATTCACCATAACCTAATTATTTTTATGACACGTAATTATGAAATATTTTTGGAGGAGGAATGGCTTCATTTTCTATTTATACCATTTTTTCCTGGAAGTGTCAGTTATTTTTACATCAGGAAACAGTACATCCCCCCTTCCCCAATTAGCCCTTTCTATTTACTGCCTCAGCTTGCCTGGAGAGCGCAGTTGCTGGGACCACGTTGTCCTGGAGCTGTGTGATGGATTCCAGGAGAGCCTAATTGAGCTGTAATTTGAGGGAGCGTGATACGTAAATGGAGGAAGGTAACAAGTGGTTTTCTTTGCTGTTTGCTGGGTGGATGTGATGATTCCCAGTCACGGCATCTGCCAGAACGGCCCTTTCCAAAGTGTCTAAGGAAAGAGTGATGTGGTGAAGCTGTTGCCTTAGGACCGTGTTTTTCAGGAATGCCAGCGCCCTGAACTTGGAGGCAGGACCTCTTGAGGGAGATGCTCTTGAGTTTCATAGAACCATGGAATATCCTGAGCTGGAAGGGACCCATTAGAATCAAAGTCCAGCTCCTGTCCCTGCCCAGGACACCCCACCCATCCCACCCTGTGCCTCCCTGGGAGCGGTGTCCAAACGCTCCTGGAGCTCTGGCAGCCTCGGGGCCGTGCCCATTCCTTGGGGAGCCTGTTCAAACCCTGACCACCCTCTAGGGGATGAAGCTTTTCCTGATATCCAACCTAACCCTCCTCTGGCACAGGTTTGGACATCAGTACCCTTTTGCTCTGATCTTGGCACCTGTGGACCAGAACACCTGAGAGACTCTCCAGCCCACTCTGTCTTCCAGCCCAGTGTGATTGCACCAGCGTGGTGAGCAAGGACATGAGGGGTACCAGAAGTGGGTCGGGATGCCTGGAGGGCCAGGAGAAACGTATGGGCTGAGCTTCAGGCTCCAGAGAAACATCCCAGGCCTGAGCTACAGAGGGAAATGCAACGTGAAGGCCTGGAGCGCAGCCGCAATGAGCCCGGCCCTTAGGGAACACTGCAGGATGGTGGGAGAGGGGGAGCTGGATCCCTGCAGCCAACATTTAATGGCAAGAGGCCTTCCTTAATCGCATTCATGGAGGCACTGTGCAGAAAATTCCGAATTCAGGCTTACTCCTAACAAGTATGAAACTTGGCAGGCTGAAAGGCTTGTATATCTTGTCTGATCTCCAGACTGGAGAGGTCTCAAAACAGAGCCATGTGTAGCACATTGACATCTTAAAAGAATTTCTGAAAAAAAAAAAAAAAAAAAAAAAAGAAACCA
>VZTE01002465.1:780098-886816 GCA_013397775.1 Eulacestoma nigropectus
AAAAAAAAAAAAGAAAAGGCATTTCTAGATGACTGTATGTCATATAAATGAGATTTATTTCAATGCCTGTCATGATAGTTGAGGCAGTAACAAATCCAGTAATTGCTGGTGCTTTGGTCGTGTATGCTCTGAATGTTTAACTCGGAGCTACATTTTTGCAGCAAGTCTCAGGTTATTGAGTCAATCCCTTTCCCATTTTTCCTGTCTCCTGGCTGGTGAAGGTGGAGCTGCACGGTGTGTTAGGCACGTTGGGCAAGGGGAGTGTTGCACGCAGGCTGCTGTCTCGGAACCTGCCTATAATTGCCTGTTAATTGTGTGTAACTGATGGGGACCGTGGAAACTGGGTTAAGAAAAACTCACTGGCGTTTTAAAATTATTCTCAGTGCTGGGTATTAGTGCAGAGTCACACTTCAGGAAAGCCTGTGAGTAATCAGAGGTGCAGAGCTGAAATGATACAGTGGATTTTGGGACTGCAAGACCTGGGAACTGAAGGGGGTGGTTATGTGAGGAATTTTAGCAGCTCTTTGCCCTCCCTAAATACCAACAGACTCCCTCAAAAGTGACTTGTCCAACAGCCCTTCTTAAACGAGGTGGCTTTGTTCTCTGGTTATTCACTGCCTGTGAGAAAAGAGAAGGTGACTTGCCAAGTTCTTCCATCTCCAAACCCAGGGTTATCCTTGATCTTTCCACAGAAGTAATGAACTGAGATAGTGTAAAGACTGCCTCATGAAATATCTGGAAAATGAAGTGAACTCTGCACTGGGTTATGATCCAGCTGATACTGCCAGATCCTTAGCAGAACTTGAATATTTTGGGCCCAGCTGTCACGGTGACTTTATTTTTCAGGGATTATGCATCAGCAAGGTTATTCTGTGCATCAACAAGGTTATTCTGTGCATCAACCACAGTTAAAAATGTGTCAGAACTTGATACGGTGTTTGATGTCTATCGGCTGAACTCCCTTAAAGGCACCACCTTTAAGCATCCTGGGCAGGGATTTTGGGGTTGAGTCCAGGATATCTAGAAGGTCTCAAGTGACTGGCAATCACACTGATAATGCAGAGAGGTCACTTTTGCACGGGATGACATTTTTGCAGGGGACCTGTAGGAGGTGAGCAGGACAAATGCAGCTGCAGTGGATGGAAATGGCTCATTTTAATTTTATTTCAATGCTCTGGGGAATTGTGTCCTGTGTGGGACCAAGCAGAGGATATTTCTGTATTTTCAAGGTATCTGGTAAAGATCAGACTGGCCTAATCTAATGCTATGGAGGTCAGGAAATTGGAAGTAGGGGTTCATTGCAGTGGAGAAATTTCCCAGCTCATGACTGGAAATAACACAGTCAAGAGTCTCTGATATACCCTAGGAAATATCTGTTGGGTCATGGCACTGCTTTGTTTTTTTTGCAGGAACAGGTGAAATAAAAACAATAAAAGGAGGCAAAGACAAGGAACACCTCTTCTCTGTCAGCAATCTTATGAAAAATCCCTTATCACTGCCTGAGGTGTTATGAAGACTGAGTTAAATGTGTGTATGACCACATGACCCAGATCATATTTGTGAGAGTAGACGGATTGTTATCATCTACTCATAAAAACACCCCAAAATATTCCAGCTGCCTCCCTGGAGAGCACGTTCACCTGTGCCCCTGTGGCCTGCTAGGCCGCATGCTTTATCCATCTGTGCAATTAATCCTTCATTAGCGTATATTGGTGAGTGCCTTGGCGGGGGGTGAGGTGGGCAGCCCGCACCAGGAGATCTTCTCGAAGCATCTGCCTGGGAGTGCTCATCAAAACCGATTTTAAAATGGCTTTTAGAGGCCGTGCAAGTGGCAGAGGGTTTGTCCTTGCTGCATCCAGCTGTGTCAGCCCGGCGGTGAGGGAAACCACGGGCAGAGCTGACAGGTACCCGGTCACCCCAAGCCAAATCTGTGTGATCTCACAGCAGCCCTGAGCCGCTTTGATTTCCCCTGAAATGGGATTTGTAGTGCCGGGATCTGGAGGGAGCGTGGCGGGAGCCGACAGATGGGCTCGGAGAGACACGGGGAGGTGGCTGAGGCCTAAGTGTTCCGAATTTATGGTAGCCATAAAAACCCGTGGAAATGATGGATTCTGCTCATTGCTCACGCACATAGTGACAGGTTTTCGAATAAAGCAGTAACTGATAGTCCCTGGGCTGGGAATTGAATTTCTCCTTCCATGATGTCATCATGATGTCATACTTTATTGCCTGTAATTCTAAACCCCGTGGCTGTTGTCAGCGTGCTGGGTTCACGTGTGTGACATCACACGGGGTGTCAGCTCCGGTCTCTGACGACGCTGCTCTTCTAACCGTGATTTAAAGTGCTTTCCTGCCCTGATGGAAAAGTTATGCCTTCCTTGGGGCATATCGTGTTCCAGGCCAAATGCTGCCATGGCTGAGGAGGGAATGTCATTTGGAAAGGTCTTTGGAGGGCAGCGAGTGCAATTCTCAGTGCTGTGCATCCCGAAAAATATGGGTTTTGTGGCCTGGAGGACACTGTCACAGTGAGAATGATTGTGTGGGGATGAAAGGGTGACTGACGCATGTAATCCCTGTGTCCTCTCCTTCCTCTCTTCCGAAGGAATGTTGAACTGCTTTTCTCTAAGGATGAATAGAAAGGAGAGGAAACATGGACTCATGCATGGCCAGGCTGGGTGATGGATCCTCATGTTCACCTTGTGCTCAAAGGAGGAATTTGTGAATAACCTCCCCAAGTGATAAGTGATGAACCTCTTGATTCCAATGAGACACATTTTCCTCCTGTCCCAGGAAAGTGTCTTGCCCCTTCCAACCCCTGGCTCTGGGACCCAGGAAAAGGCGCTCCCAAGGGCAGGAGGAGCACAAGCAGCAAAGCCAGGCCTGGGTGTTGGCTGCTTGGATTTAGTGAATGCTTCAGGTGTGGTTACCATGGGATTTAACCACGGTGGGGGCGGGGGGTGTGGCAAGGAGCTGTAATCCTGGGTTCCCAAGGCCTGGACTTCACAGGAGAGCTCACCAGACCCTGTTGTGGTCTGCCCGCAGTGGAGAGCCCAGAGCACGTGTTTTACCAATATTCCTTCTATGCAACACCTATTTTTGTCTTTTTGTTTTGGAGAGGGCAGGCTCCTGGAGCAGGTCCCTTGTTTGAGCACACCCTCGTCCTCTCAGCCCTTTGGATTTGTATCCGTAACCCCCCTGTGCTTGTTATTTTGAAGCGAAAGGTTTATTTTGACACTTCTGCTATGTCCCATCCTCCCTTCAGCCTCCTCCCCAGCTGGCTGAACTGAGCCTGGATTCCCTGGAACAGAAGGGTAGGCACAGGAGCAAAGTCTGTCATTCTTTTGCAAAGCCTGTGGCAGCAGATTGCAGCGTTTGCTGTCAGTTCATTAATTACGAGGGCATTAACTTCTGAGGCCGGAAAACACTGGAAACACCAAGGTTGCTGCTTGGATGTTAGAAATAACATATTGGATAGTTTAGAACTGGTAGAGAGCTCAAAAGCTGCCAGGTTTTCCTGGGAATACCTGGAGTTCCTCTGTGATGGGGCTCAGAGTTCCTGGAAGAGCCTGTGCTTAGCTGGCTGACACAACTTGTCCAGTTGGGAACACCAAGAGCCAGTGTGGGATCCGTGGTGCGGGGATGACACGTTAAGCTTGGTGTAATTCCTGCTGCCAGCTTATAGGAACAGCCCTCCAGGAGTAAAGTGATATTGTTGGATCGTGTCAGATATGCTGTCCCAAAACTGCACCAGGAAACCTTAGGGAGTTGACATCAAAGCTCTCACTGATATTCGGAGTCTCCGGTGAGTGCCAGCTACTGTGGAAGGAGAAAACCAAAGCAAAGACATAGCAGCAACAGCAGTGACACTGATTCTTATTATTTTTAGTATTTTAATTTTTTTTTTTTTATTAAAAGTGCACCCCTGTGGCGCAGCTGGCTACTTACTCAGCGCAACAGCACCAGAGAGGAAATTCCTTCCCAGCGCTCACAGGTGATCAACTTACACATTGAAGCATGAAGTTTGATTACCCTTGTAACATTTTATTAGCTTGCATAGCTGCAAATGTTATTAATGCTCATAAAATTATCCAGTCCTTTAAAATGTCTGTTCCACTGGTGTGCGTCTCCATGACTTCCTGGGGTAGTGGATTCCAGGAGTGACTGTGCTGGGTCAAGTCGTATTTTTCTTTTATTTCTCTTCAATCTACAGCCCTGTTGTTTCATCAGGTGCCCCCAGTTTGCTTTTAAATTATGGGGCTGGCTAATGTGAAGCATCAAACTGGTATGGATGGCAAACTTGGCTCTTTTATGGACTTTAATTTTTTTAGTGTACTGATATTTTCATGCATAGAATGTATTAATAAGTAATATATGTTTGTGTGTATCTGTAGGTGCATGCATATACCTGAAAGTGTGTGCATCTATTCATGTGTAAACATGATCTGTCTATGTATGAACATATAAACTCGTGTATTTATTGTGTCACTTGAACGTTTTTTGTGTGTCTTGGGTGCCAGTGGTTTGGTGCAGGGATCCCACCCCACTCTCTGTGTCTCTGAGGGATGTGCTGGGAGGCAGAGTAATAACAGGGAAGAAAAATGTGGCTCTGAGCCGTGTGTCAGCAGACTTCAGACACAATGGGGCCCGTGTTTCCAGACAAGCCTTTTTAGCTAATTAGCTGAGTAAAAAATCTATTTCTCTTCTTAAATTCCCTGCCATCCATCCACCTAATAGAGTCAAGCAGCTCCATATTGTGGGGGTTATGCAATAAATCATCTATCTCTAGAATTTATCTCATCACTCCCAGCCTGGGCTCTCCATCTCTCTGTCCACAGGAGCTGCCTGGCTGCCCGTTCTGGCTGCTCCCTTCTGGCAGTGACTGTGATGGAAAAGTGCTGGAGTTCTGCTCCTGTTCTGGGTGTCCCTTGGCTGTCCCCCAGCAGCTCAGCCATGGCCATGTCCTCACTTGTCCATGGGTTTTCCTACAACCAACCCCCAGAAAGCAGAGGCTCCTGTGGCTGTGTGGTCTGGGAGACCTCCTCACCCTGGGCTTTGCAGCCTGTGTAGGGTCTGAGCTGGTCTCCAGCATCACCTCTGGAGCCGGGATGGATGAGGGATGGGACTTCGGGGAAATCAGGAAGAGCTGTCTTGGCTTCAGTATCACGCAGGCAGGAGGATACACCCCCAAATTTTGGTTGTGTGGTCAATGGAGTAGGAACATCTCTGGAAAGACATCTGAATCTCATGGACCCATATGGCAACAATTTTCACCTCAGGTCTGGATTTGGACGCTGCAACTCCGGCCTGCGGCTGTTGGATTGCAGTGAGCAAGAGCAAAGAGCCACTAACATTGTTTTGGGTAGCAATGCATGGACCGGAGTCAAGTTGCTTTTTAACCTTCTTTTTAGCAAACTAAATTGACTGAACTCCTTCAGGTTGTCACCTCAAGGCTGATTTTTCACACCCAAAATTTATTATTGTAGCTATTGCCTGAACTGGCTCTTTCTGACAATACTTTTTTTTGCAGGTGTGAATACAAGAGCTGGACACAATGTTCTTGCCAGCACCAGGTAGTGATGTGAAACACGACCCCCTTTGTACTCCACGGGGCAGGGAGGGTGTGGGTGGCTCAGCTTGGTGCTGGAAGCTCGCGTTCAGCCAGGTGTCCACCCTGGCCTTCCCTCGCTGCCCCACGCGGGGCTCGCTGAGCCCCCTCACGCCCCACTGAAGCGGGTTGCACTGGCAGGAACGTTGCATGTGGGTGGGCTGTCAGGTACTTGGGGATGACAGGCTCTGGGATGGATAAAGGGTGACCTGGTCACTGCTTTGCTGGGCTCCACTTCTGTTTGCAGCTCTTGAGATGTTTGAGGAACGTGGAGTTGGCTCCTCTGGCTGGAGGAGCAGCGCTGCTGCGTTTTGTTTAATCTGTTTACAACCTCACATTGTATGAAATGGTTGAACCCTCATTAGTTTACAAGAAAACACATTTCCTACAGCCTGGTGACCTGTCCTTGGCTGGAGTTACTGTGCTGCTGTCCTTTGCATTTCCTACAGGTGCTTTCGGCTGTTTTTCAACACGTTGCTGAAAACTCTTTAACGTGAACTGAGAGTTCCCGTGATCCTTCCCCTGGTTTGTGCATCTTTTTACTGTCTTGCTTGTTTTAATAAGAGAAATTAAAGTGTTGGGCAATGATTTCTAAAACTGTTTAAAAACAGAACAAAACCCCAAGAAAATTCTGGAACAGAATGCTTTTGTTGGCGAGAGTGAAGGTTTGTAAATATTTATTCTTCACAAGCAAAAAATATCAGGCTGTTGTGATAGAAAAAACCCAGGCAATTCAGATTTAAAGTGACAGCCCCCACGCAGGAATGGGGAGCCTGCAGAAATGTCAATAGGTCAGGCCCAGTTGTTGTGTTGGCATCAAGCTCCTCCACCATCCAAATCCAGGAGAGTGCTTTCCACCCTTTGTTGTTGTTTGGAAGCAGACACGAGTGTGTTTGTGTCTCTGTGCTCCTCTCAGGGAGCACCCAACCTGTGCTGCGGGCAGCTGCCATCCCAAAACCTGCCTTAGGATCATATTTATGCTGGATATTCTGGAAAATTTCTTCACTGAAAGGCTTGTCAGGCACTGGAACAGGCTGCCCAGGGCTGTGGTGGAATTCCCATTTCTGGAGGGATGTGTGGATGTGGCACTTGGGGATGTGGGTCAGTGGCGGCCTTGGCCGTGCTGGGGGAACAGTCAGACTCGATGGTCTTAAAGGGCTTTTCCACCCTGAACCATCCTCTGATTCTGTGCTGTTTGGATGCAAGGAGAAGATCTTGAAAACCTTTTTCTGACAGGAAAACCTCTACAGCAACTGCATTCCGAGTTTTCTATAAGTAGAGTAAGGCGTGGAGGAGGTTGTCCAGAGAAAGACAAAATAAGCGTGGGTGTGGGACTTGGGGACATGGGTCATTGGTGGGCCTGGCAGTGTGGGGTGATGGTTGGACTCGATGATCTTAGAGGGCTTTTCCAACCTCAATGACTCAGTGATTCTGAATATCTCCTTCTGCTAAGGTGTGATGTGAAGCCCCACACTTGGCTGTGCGCTCCCTCTTGCTCTTGGCTCTGCTTTGCCATGCTTTGAAGCCAGGTGGAAGAGTGATCCCAAAATACCTTCCCTGGGTCCTACCAAGGGTCGAAGAATTTAATGGGTTTTGCTGAATGACCAGGTGCTCTCTAGACCTCCCTGGTGCAGATGACTGGCATTAAGGGGTAGATTTCCCGAGTGGCTCTGCCTGGACAGACCCCCTGGAAGCAGCATAAGGCTTCCAGAATGTGTTGGCTGCCTGAAAAGTCTGCTGGGGACTTGGCTTTCCGGGAACTTCTCTTCCTGCAAAGGAAGGAGGCTCCTGTTGCATACTTGAGTTTTGCAAAGTCAGGGCTGTAAGCTGGAAGTTGTGCATAGGAAGTTTTTCCCAAAGTAAATGAAATAAATAAAATAAAACCGTGGGGGAGGAACTGAAGGCATGACAAGGCCTTTGTTCTGCTTTGTATTCTTGCCTAGGAATGCTCTGCTCAGCTGAGCATTAATCTCTGGTTTACTGTGCAGCCTTGGTGCTCACAGACCAAATCCTCAAAGGGAGCGTGCGTGCAGGTATTCATGGAGGTCACTCCACCCCGGAACTGCGGGGCGCCAGGCTCTTTTTGTGAGCAGTAATTCATTGCTGCTGCGGCGCCTTGATTTCCCTGTCAGAGCGGGACGTGCTGCGCCTGGACAGCGGGAAGGAAAACTGGGAGCTGAACCCAGCAACAGCTCCTGCAACCAGAGCAGCCGGGATGAAACGGCTTCAGCGAGGAGCAGTGACAGCCACGAGGAGCCCGGCGCCTCCTTAACTGTGACCTTCGTGATCCTGAGCCAAAGGTCGGGCAGTGGCAGATCCTTTCAAAAATCAGATTCTCTCCAGCAGCTGAGACTTGGGTCTGGGGCTGGTGGAGAGCTCTGCTGCAGCTTTGGCCTGGGGATGTGATGAGCATTAGCAAGCTGCCTTCTTTCCCCTCTGCCGTTCTTCAGAGCTGCTGTGTTTGGCAGGAATTAATGGATCTGGAAAGGGATGCCATGGCTGCAGGCTCGGGTCAGGTAGCAGCAGGCCTGGAGGTGACAGGGTGGCTGTGCCAGCTGTTTGACAGTCCTGCCCAGCATCCTGCAATTAGAATTTCGCAGAGCACATCCCTGTGCCTCGAGCTGTGACGTTTCCAATTTTCAAGCCCTGCAATTTGGTCCTGTGGGCATGCTCCACCTCATGGAAATGGCCACCTAACGAGCCCTAGGTGATTAAGCTGGAGTTGCCATGGTGGGTACGTGTTCCACCTCAGCCACTCCATCTCTCCCGCTCCGGTGTCTTTCCTCACATCCCTGACTTCTGAAGGTTTGGGAAGAGCAGGGAATTTTTATCCTCTCCCGTGCAGTTAATTAGGAAGCATTCCAGTTTGTGCCGTTTGGTGGGGAGCGTATCCAGGCTGTTCTGCAATGCTAGCAGAGAACAGACGCTGCAGGGAAAGCAGGAATTCCTGATACCGCTCCCTGATTTGGGATGAGCTCAAATTCACCATACTCTAACCCTTAAGTCTCAAGACTGCAGGCCCTCCTGTGATCACTGGCACCAGTGAACGGAAAAGAAAGAATCATCTGAGAGTGGGGGTGTTGGTCTGTCGTTGGCCTGAAATTGCTGGCTGCGTGCTTGGTCAAGGACTCGGAGCAGGATGGAGGATGCTGAGTTCAGGGGGAAACAAATTCCTCACCAGCTCCGAGCGGTCTCCACACAACAGGGCAGCACCAGCTCTTGCTGGGAGCCGTGGGGAAACAGATTAGTTGGGTATGGCAGGGGGCAAACTTGTCCTTTGGGATTCGGTGAGCTCTGTGGTGGGATTGGGCTGTGCCCTGGAGCTCCGGGAGAAGCTCCCACACTCAGAAGGTGCCTCCCACCTGAGCGTGCCCTGAGGGCAGCAGGTGCAGCACCACACGTGGTCCAAGCGTGCTCCTTATAGAATTACAGAATCCTTTAGGGTGGAAGAGCCCTCTCAGGTCATCGAGTCCAACCCTTAACCCAGCACTGCCAAGGCCACCACTGGCGCCTGTCCCCGGGTGCCACACCCACACGTCTGTGAAATCCCTGCAGGGGTGGGGACTCCACCACTGCCTTGGCTGCCTGTGCCAGTGCTTGACAACCCTTTCTGTGAAGAAATTTTCCAGAATATCCGACTTAAACCTCCGCTGGCACAACTTGAGGCCATTTCCATTTATCCTATTGGTTGTTATCTGGGAGAAGACACCAACCCTCACCTGGCTACAGCCTCCTTTTATTCAGCAATTATTCTGTGTTTTCTCACCAGTAGCTGCTGGGGCTTCACAAATGGGAAAGGGAGGTGTCCCATGCACTTCAGGCTGGGCAGGATAATCTGTTTATTCCTGACTGACACTGGGAAAGCATCACTGAACCCTTGTGGAGGGGTGTCAGCTCATTAGGATTCAGGCTCTGTTGCTCTTCAAGCTCTGGAAAGTGCACCACCTGGCAGGATCACTCACCTCAACCCTCGGTGACAGAAGGAGATGGCCACCAGCTCTCCGTCACCAGTGGGGCATGTCACTGGGAATGACAAACGGGGGGGAAGGAGCACGGGGTGGGGAGAGGGGGATGGCACAGGGAGAAGAAATATCTGACTTGGCTGAGCTCAGGGAAAGCTGAAAGAGCAGCTGCTGTCGCATGAATAATTACTGTTCTCCATCCTCTTCTGGACAGGCAGACAAGAGACTCCTGCCCACCACAGCAGTGGGGATGTGCTGCCTGGGGGCCAGGAGCCGTGGACATGGAGTGGTGTGGGGAGGAGCAGCCTGCAAGCTGGGCCATTTGGGACAGAAATGCCTGGTTGGGACAGAGCAGTGGGTCACCTAACCCAGGTCCCTGCCTCCAGCAGCAGCAGCAGTGGGTGCTCTGTAAAGAGAACACACGGGAATGGTCTCTCTTACCATCCATTCCAGTTGTGCCCAGAATCCCCAGTCACTGGAAGGGAGTAGTAGAAGGTATCTCTCTGTCTTGTCCCTGCAATTAATGTTTTTTTGTTTTTTTAATCTCCAGTCCAGGAATCTGTATAATCCCATTTTTCTGCCTGCTGGCCCCATGCTTTGATGCTGATTTCCCATCCTCCACATCCCAGCTGAGTTTGGTGTGGTGCCATCACATCTGTACGAGGGTTCAGGAGCCTCCCTCTCCCAGCCTTCCCCGGTGAGGGAGATTGGGAAGGTTGGAAGCGTCGCAGGGCGGTCCCTTCCATTTCACCATCACCTGCATCTTTGTGACAGGTCACGAACTTCAGCTTCCTCCAGCTCCGACTGGGATGGCCATAACCTGGCACCTGGAGGGAGCAGCTCAGTGTGGTGCTCTGCCATGTCCCCGTGTGTGGGAAGTGCCTGCACCAACATCTCCTCTCTGTCCTGCTCTGCTCCCGTCTCTTGGCAAGCTGAAACTCCTTGGCTGAGGCAAGAGCTGAGCTCCTGGAAATGAGAGTTTGTTCTTGCTGACCTGACTTGTGATCTTTGCTCCTGCCTGAATTAAGGGTGACCCCCTGACTCTTGGTGTCCTGCTCCCACCCAGGACTCAGTGGCTCTTCCAAGCTGGAGCTCCGGGCGGAGGGATGAGAGATGGTGTCTGCTGTTAATCTGTGTTGATAGGTAAGCTCTGAGTGGGTCACTCTCCTCTGGGGAGCCACTTCTTCACAGTCATTGACCTTTATTTGGTTTGCCTTATTTACTCAGGTGGCAAATTAGGTCACACTGAAGTGGCTCCTGTTTAATGGAGCAATGGCCACTTAAATCTGGAGTGACCGTGTCCACACAGAGGTTAATGCAGTTTAACCCAATCACTTTAAATCTGCCCTTGCTGTTGCAAGGAGGGATTTCCATCAACGTCCCTGCTCAGGTCTGTCCCTTGGTGAGGCAGAGGAGGAGCAGGCTGCTCCCAGTGGGCAGTGCTTGGAGAGGGGAGCTCAACCCTGCTGCGCCCCTTTGCCCAGAGCAGGAATCCTGGTTCTTGGAAGGGCGGATCTCTGTTTGTGTGTTGATTTAGAATTCCAGCTGAAAGAAAATGAGTAATGCTTATAGCTGTGCTTAGACTCCCTTTAGTCTCTGTTTTTACAGCTCTTGACATGCACAGGGCAGAAGAACAAAATTCCCAAGAGGGGCAGAGTTATCTAATGAAGTAAGAAACTTCCTGGTCATTGGCAGGTGCTGGAGGGTTGTGCTAACACTGTAACTTCACCAGTCTTGGGCTGAGTAATAAGAAATTATCAAAACAGGAATGGCAGAACACGCTCCTCTGGGACCTGGAGACGGTCCAGCTGCAGCAGCTCTGACCCTGACAATTTGGTACAGCTGAAGCAAAATTTTGTCTGGATTGTTCTCTTGCCTGGGCTGGCTGGAGCTTCTGCCTAGTGCCACTCCTCTTCTGCACCATCAAGAGCTTTGCAATCGGTGAGGAATGTATTAACTACTAGGAAAAAATTAACTCTATTCCAGTGAAAACAGGACACCAGGGCTCCTTCTGTGCTTCAGTCTAGAAGATATTCCTCCCTCCCTCTCATCTCCCAGGGCTCTGGATGGCTAAAGACTGCAAAGTGTTAACACACTCCAGCATGGCTGGATGGAGAACTGCTCTCCATGTAGATCCCACCTGAGACCCTTCCTAAGCCTGCAGCAAAGGCTCAGTATGGAACTCTGGACACGCCAAATGCTCTTGTCTCTGAATACCACCCCAGGCAGTCGGACTGCACCCATCATCTTGAAATGGCACCCACCACCCATCCCCACTCCACTCCCCATCTTGCATTGCTCAAAACCCCGTTGCTCCTTTGTAATGCCAGGTGGGATCAGCGGTGGATTTGCCATGAGATCAATCAGCCAGGATCAGTGGGGTGTACTGGCCTCTGTCAGCAGCTTTCCCAGTGCTTAACACCACTGACAGGATCTAATATTAATTAGTTGTGCCAGGTGTGGGGAGGACCGGCTGCCTTGCAGAGCTCAGCCGAGGAGGAGGCATTTACACATTGTGTTATTTCATAGAGTCACAGAATGTCCTGAGTAGGAAGGGACCCACAAGGATCATCCAGCCCAGCTCCTGGCCCTGCCCAGCCCCCCCAACACCCCCCCCCTGGGCATCCCTGGCAGCGCTGTCCAAATGCTCCTGGAGCTCTGGCAGCCTCGGGGCCGTGCCCATTCCCTGGGGAGCCTGGGCAGTGCCCAACACCTCTGGGGGAAGAACCTTTCCCTGATATCCAACCTAAACCTCCCCTGACACAGCTCCAGCCATTCCCTGGGTGCTGTCCCTGGTCAGCAGAGGGAAGGGAAGCTGCAAGGCCGATGTTGTGCCTTCCATCCAGCTTGGTCACCCTGAGCCCAGCTGGGACAGATGCTCTGTCTGGCCCTGGGGAAGGCTCTGGCTGTCAGGAGCTGCTCTGGGTGACTCTGACAGCTTTTGTCCCTGAAGTTCATCACTTCGAGCGTCTCCCCTCTGAGGAAAGGTGACTTTAATCCCTGTAGTCTATGAGCAGAAAGGAGGAGAAGGAAGGGGAGGAAAACTGGAGTGGTTGTGTGGTGGTTGAGATCAGCAGGAAGTCACAGTTTTCCCCCAGACCTGCAATACACAAACTTCCCTCAAACTGAGCACTTAGCTGCAAGGAAATGAGGTGACTGATAACAGAGATTACCCTAATGAATAAACAAATGTTTTAAAAGACAACTCCTCGTGCAATGTGTTATTTTTAACTTAGCGGCAATTTGCATGTGAGTCAATTTGCATGTGAGTCAATTTGCATACATTAAATACATGTCCCCTTCTGCACCGAGCTCCCCCTCCCCTTCAGCACAACATCTCATTATGGGGCTGCTGGGACTAAGGAGCTGGTGGCTCTGGAGGGGATATTAATTTGCCCAACACATGCTGTGTAGGTTTTTATCACTTGCTGCACATTGGACCTGGTGTCTTTGAAGTCACCAGTGCCTCGGAGAGCCTTCTGCTTGAGGTGGTTGAAATGGAAAAAGAAAGGAAGGGGAGGGGGAACCACCAGGAGAAGAAATGCACAGGGAAGAAAGGAGATTGTTCACCTGGTGTTAACTTGACAGAAAATGAGCGATGCAGAAACCTCTCCCCTCTGCCAGAGAGCCTGGGCGTTGTGGGTGGGGGTTGTTTGGTTTGCTTCTTGTTTGAGGTGAAATTTGCCGTCTTCCTGGCAGCCACGGAGAAGGAGGAATGGGCCAGTGAGAGCCCCAAGAGGAAGCCGTGGGGTGAAGGCACAGATGGTCTCTCCAGCTCTGTGTTGTGCTGTGGCTTTGGGGGGACGTGGAGGTTTGTGTGTGGTAGGACCCCCTGCCACGGTTTGGTGCATGGAGATCCCCACGGGGACTTGGGAAGCGGCAGATTTCTGCCTCCAGGAAAGGGTCAGGCTGCATATTAGGAAAAAGTTCTTCCCTGAAAGAGCAGTCAGGCACTGGAACAAGGTCCCCAGGGAGGTGGTGGCGTCACCATTCCTGGAAGCGTTCGAAAAATGAGGAGATGTGGCACTTTGTGATGTGGCTTAGTGGGCAAAGTGGAATTCAGTCGAAGGTTGGACTTGATGGTCTTGTAAGTCTTTTCCAACCTGAATGAGTCCTTGATTCCATGCTCTGGGAGGTGCTGCCACCCCATGCCTCAGTTTCCCCATGAGAGAGAGAGGATTAATGGTGCCAACTGCTCTTAGAAGACTTCAGGACATGCTCAGAGTATGTAGTGATGGAGAACTGGTGGGGGGAACTATTCTCCATGAGCTGGATGTCTGTTTGAGGGGTGTTGTGATGAAAACACACAGGTGTTGTGACATCCCGGTGTCTTTGATAGACAGAGAAGTCACTTTGCTGCCCTAAGATCAGCTCACAGGGTTTTGAAATGCTGCTGATGCTGTGGAAAAAGCTTTTGCTGTTGTACAGAGGAGCCCAGGGGGATTTTTCACAGTTCCAAGTACTGACCAGAAACCCTGGAAGTGTTTTGAGGACGTAATGAAAAAGAAAATTTCTTTCAATTAGTTCAGCATTTTTCAGCCAGTTCTGGTTGCAATCAAGAACATTGTACTGATCTCGAGTGTTTCTTTGAAAGAGCCTTATAAAAATCATCCAGGGAAATGAATAAAGAAAGTGACCCAAACCTAATCTAGACTGATAGGCTGTAGAGGACTTATCTTCCCCAGGTAACAAGGTCCCTTCTCTCTTCCCATGTAACACGAGTCTTAGCCAAAGCTCCTGCAATGTGGCAATTCAGGAATAAATGTCAGCAGCTCCTCCATGCAAGGACTATTTGGATGTCAGCAGCAAGAGGCAATGTTTCTGATAAACTGATGCAAATAGGATGCTGGGATCAGCGCTGGGATCAGCGCTGGGGAGCTCTGATCTCATGCAATTTCCATGCTTTGAGGGTACCCAACCCTCGCAGAGCAAAGGGTCTTGGGCAGGTAATGGGCAGCCCACCCCATTCTCCTTGGGAAACCCTTCAGGGAATCACTTGTGCTCCACAGAAACACCAGCTGAGGGAATGGAGAGCACGGCGTGTGGGTTTTGTTGATTAGAGAGGATGGGGCTGCAGCCTTTGTGCTGCGTGTGCAGCAAAGGAGAGCTCCTGCCCTTCTGAGTGTGGCTGCAGAGGGGGTGACAAAGGTGAGTGAAACATCTCACCTTGGATAGCGAGCATGGCTGGCCAGGAATAAAAAAATACTTGGTGGAGGAGGATCTGTTCTATTCCAGCTGGACACCGTGAGTCCAGGGCAGCTCATTTCCAGGTCCCTCGGACAAGAGGCAAGTGTCAAACGGAAGGAGAGGTGCCTGTGGAAAGGCTGATCTCTGCCTGGAGCTGTGCAAAGCAGCTGCTCCCAGCCTGGGCTGCATTCCAGAGGGGCATGATGGAGAGGGATGGATGCAGGGTTGGAAGGGTGTGGTCGGAGGTGTTCTTTCGGGTGTGTTGTGACGGGCTCTGGGCCACCTCCCTGTGCCTAGAGTGTCCCGTTGCCCGCCAGGCAGTGCCTGTATGTCTCCACAGAGAGAAGCCCCCTCCAGACCCCACAGACCTCGGTGAGCAGCCTGGGCTTGTCCCCCTCAGCTGGAACCAGCTCACCCTGCCCTCCTGAGCGCTGCTTTGCAGAGGGGACATCACAAAACGTGTCCCTCGGAGGCCGCCCTGCCATACAGGATGTCCTAAGAGCTGCCGAGTGAAGTATCCGGCCCCGCTCCCTCCTGGCTGGCCCCACCGCCAGGATTGTTTCCACGGCAAGAGAACAATACCTCTCCTTCCATCCAAGAAACATTTATTACATGATCCGTTTCAGATGTCTCTTCGGGGAGGAGGGGAGAGCGGAGGAGAAATAGATCTCTTTTTTACGGCGGCACGGCAGGATCCATCCCGTAATGGATTAATTATCCCCGCGCGCAGGCGGGCTGGGGGGATGTTCGGAGCAAGCGCCAGGGTTGCCTTCCAAGAGGAGCAGACGTGGATATTTCTAGCCTCCTTTTTCACAAACTAAAAGGGGTAATTAATTAATCTGGAAGCTTTCACGTTCACTATAATTCCCTCCCTCTCCTCATTTTGTTTCTCCCCTTTGATTGTACGAAACGCGGCGAAAGGTAAAGAGTTTAGGGGCCTATTGTGCTGCTCCTTCCCGAGCCGCTGTCAATCTCCCTGCTTGCTTTCATACCTCTGCCTCCTTTTCTCTCCCTTTAAAGCCCTCAGAGGTCAGAAACATTTCCTGGTTTTCCTTAGCATGCCCTGAAGGAAACGGTCTGGGCTGGATTATCTGCCGGTATCAACCAGCACTGATGCACAGGCTCTGTCAGCAGAGTATTCTACACTTCTGGAAGCTCTTTCCATCCATCACATGGGCTAGGGAGGAGAACCATCCCTTGGGCCTCCTCTTCCTCAGCTGGGGAGGAAGGCACAGGATTAATGCTGACAATACAAACACTACCTAGGTAAAAACAGAGGCTCCAAAGCCCAGGAGGTAAATGCTGTTATGATGCCATTTCCCCGTCCTTTCCCGTTTTTTATTTCCACCCAGCCAAGCTGCAACTTGAGCAAGAAGCATAAATCCTGCTGTCCCTCGGCTCCATCTGCTCATGGAGCTAAAGAGATATAAAGGATGTAGCCAGAGCAAGCCAGTCCATTAAGGAGTGTTCTGGAGAGGCTGAGGCAGAGATGGAGCCAGGGATTAGAGGACATCCAGGAGCAATTGCAGCCCCTTTGAATGAAGCACGACTTCTCTGAGACACCTACCAAAAACTAGCTTCCCAGGGATGGAGAATTGGAAAAATCTCCTTTCAGGCTGTAGATCCCAATTATGTTAGCTCTGTGAGGCCAGAGATGGGCTGGTGGGAGGCATTTTCACATCTCCCAGGAGGCAAGGAGCCCTCAGCTGAAGGTCCAGGTGCTTGCCGGAGGAATGGTTCTGTTCCATGCCTGGCTGACAACCCAGCTTTCTGTTGGAAAGCTTCTGGACAGCCCAGCCTAGAAAAACTCTGTGGTTCTTAAAGCAAGGTTGCTGGTGCTTTGTATCCCCTCAAGGCAAGAGAGGAACATGATGGATTTGCATCCAAAAGCGAGCCCTGGCCATGGAGCTGTGAATGAAAACCCCAACCCATCATCTCATCTCTCCCCTTACCCAGTGCTGTGAACGTTTGACATGGCTGATCTGGAGGTCAAAAAACCAGCACAACCCCCAAAAAATGTCCTTCCAGAGGGTGCCCTTTTTTGGTTTTTCTGGATGAGAAAAGTGTCCCAGTGGTAAGGGAAGGAATTCCCAGTGTGTGTGAAAGCCTGTTTGATTCTCTTTGTCTGCCTGCCTGGTGTACTCGTGTCATTTGCTGCTCTTGGCAGGGAGTGGGAGTTTGTGGAATGAGAATATAAAATTCCTCCCTCTTTCACAGTGGTACACAGCTTAGAAGGATGGGTTGTCCTGGCTGCATCCCTCCGAGTGGCAGAATAAATAATTGGGATGTGAAGAGCTGCTGTCCAACTCAATGTCGTGTTCAAAGGCTCTTGGTTGACTGGAGAGCAGGAGAGGCTGTTCCAGTAATGGGTTATCTGTTGTTCCTCTGCCCAAAACCAGGTTTAATGAAGCATTTGTTCTTTTACTGCCCTCTCCTTAACTGGGTTTTTAAAGCTTTCCCTCAGAGCTGGGTGACAAAAGCAAAATTGTGTCCTGATGCGTTTGTTTGAATTCTTAAGTGAATTTGCTTGGGCGATATTCCCAACCTTTCCCTGGTGACTTTCCAAGAACATTCAAGCAATGAGATTTTCACTGGCAGAAAACAAAACAAAACAACAACAAAAAAGGCAAATTTCAAAGTCACATTTGCAGGTTTTTTTAGCACTATTGATACCTGCAGTGCTAAAATATCCCGACATGGTCTTGAAGCAGATTGGTGAAGATTTTGATGAATAATGAATTGTGATTTCTTTTTATTTGCCTTCTGGTTCTGGTTGAACTCTTCAAGCTCTTGAGTTATCCTTTGTAATCATGAGACCTGGAAACTGATTTTCCCTAGGTCTGAAATGATGAGTCTCTGTAGCTGAGTTTGCTGAAATGCAGATGTTTGTTCCTCAGCATTTCTTTAAGTGTTGGTTCTGGTCCAGTTTGGACCAAAACTGGATGTTATTCTTATTTCCCCCCAAATCTCGCTATAAACAGGCAATCCTAGAGCTAAACTTTAGCCAAGGTATGGTGTTACATCCCTCCAACTCTGTGTAACCTTAACTTTTGTTAACTTGATCTGTACTTGTACAGGGTTTCTCAGGATCACAGACTGAAATAATTTGGGTGGAAAGGGACTCAGGAAGTCTTTTGTCCAACATCTTGCACCAGGGTTAATTTTGGGATCAGACCAGGGTTTGAAAGCCTCCAAGGATGGAGACTGCACAGGCTCTCTGTGCAGCCTGTACCACGTTTGCCCATCTGCTGTTACATCCAGAGTTTATATCTGCTTGTTTCAGTTTGGGCCTCTTGTCTCCCCTCTCCCTCTTCCTGGAAAACCCCTGGCTCCAGCTTCTTGCTAACTCCAGGTAGGAGTTAGACTGTTAAGCATCCCTAAGCCCAGCTCCCTTGGCCTCCTTTTGGGGCAAAAAATGCCTGGGACACTCTTTTCTCTGGATCCCTTCCATTGCCATGCTTGTCACACAATTCCCCCAGCTTAAAGAAGGTCAGCCAAGCCACAGTTTCCCAGTTTGCAGCTGGAGATGCAGAGCTGGCGGGTGACCGACACCAACGCACGGCCGGAGCCTGGGAGAACAACCCACAGGGATTTCTGAGAGCTGGATTTGCCAGGCAACCTCCCCTCAGCTGCTGCGAGTCGTTTGGTTGTGGGGTGTTTCTGATGAAATGTGTCTGCTTCAGCGGGTTATTGCTTCCCAGGAAAACTCAATTTCATTGGGAGACAACTGACCAGCTCCTTTCCTAATAAGCACCACCAAATCATCTGGTGTTATCAGCGACAGAATGAGAGCTGGCAAAAAATTTAATTTGAAATGCAGAAATAACTAATTTTGGGGGAAAACCTAACTTTTCTGTTCCACTGGGGACTAGTGCAGTGCCAGGGGATTCACTAAACAGCACAGTTCATATTTTAAATATTTGCTAAGTGAATGTAGAGGCAATTGTTTGGGGAAGTATTTGTCAAATAAACTCAAACAACAAATGCATTTGAGGAAATTGGATTTGTCCACCTTATATTGTAGGAACAGGAGAAGAGGCTAAATTCATCAGATAAACTGTTCAGCTGAACTGTTTGTTCTCCTCTATCCACCCTCCAATCATTATTTTAGAGGGACTACAACTGTTTTAGGCACTGTGCAGAAAATTTATAGGAAACAGATCTCCAGCTGCTGAAGCCCAGAGCCTGCACGATGGACGTGGCAGATAGGGGAAGATTTAGCATCCAGAACTCTGGGGAAGGAGGTGAGCCCATCTCTGTGCCCAGAGTGGTGAATTCTCTCCCTGCACCCACATCAGACACTCACTGGGTTTGGTTTGTTTTGTTTTATCCAGCTGCAACAGGGTGGTGGGAGCTGCCACCGCAACCATTGAACCTTCAGCTGGTTCCATCCTCAGTGACAAAACAGCAGCTGGGAAGGCAGGTCAGGACTTTGGGGATGTGAGCACAGACGAGGAAATGTGGGGCACCAGTAGCTGATACAAACTCCATCTCCTGGCTTCCTCCCAGCACCTGAAACGAGGAGGCGATTGCTCCAGGGCCTCCCAGCTATGGTGATTTGTGGCTGGGGGGGGAAATGGGTTCTGGGCAGGTGCTGCCCATCTCCATCAGTTATATATGGGAAGCCCTTGGCCAGGTACTTAAAGCAGGATGGGGAGATGTGGCTCGCTTTATTTTGTAGGCAGGGACTGTAGAAATCAATTTTATAGCTGCCCTGGCTTCTGGGAGTGCTGAGCTCAGAGAGCAGGAAGGGGCTCCTCAGGGTTAACTGCTGGGATTTGAGGGTGTGAGCAGAGCACGAGGGGTGCACACAGTCCCTGCAGCAGTCTGGAGTAGATACTGAGGAAAGGAAGAAGGAAAAGAAGGAGGATTTTGCTTTCCAGAAGAGCAAATTCAGGGAAATAACTCAAAGAAAAATTCAGGAAAGCAAATGGTGCAAAGTTGCTGTTGTCAGAGCACAGACAAGCTCCCAAATGGCTTGGGAAGCTGAGATCAAGACAGGAGGTGACTGTAGTTTGGAGATGCAAGATGTAAGGTCAGGAGCCAAATCTCTGAGCTGCAGAAAAATGAAGTTGTATTTTAGGCTTGAAAAAAGGTGGAGGAGCGATGGAAGAATGTGTGGCAGTGAGAGGAAGGAGCTCAGCTGCAGGGGAGGCAGCACAGCAGGTAGGGCATGAGATTTGTTCCCTTTGGAGGGGTCTCAACTGAGCTCCCAAGGCCTGTCTGGGTAATCTTTATCCTCTGAGACCTGTATCTCTACAGTGGGGCTAAAATGATGTGGGTTTTCTTTGTTCTTCCTGTGTACACAAAATTTCTCTCTAGGGCTGTCAACCGAGTGTCTTCCAGGCCTGGAAAAATTCATGCTTTTAAAGCCTCTCAGACTTCCATAAAGGAAATGATCCTGGCATAGAAATATTTGGAGAAAATCCAAAGTGCAAACTGTGGGTTGGAAAGTGCAGGTCTCCCCTCTCTGTTTGTTCCTTGGGTCTTTTGGTATTTGGCTTTCACGTGGATTTAACTGGGTGAACTGGGCCATGTTCACCTCGGAGGGTAGTGAGCACCGAGGGATGGACTCCCATGGGATACCACAGGAGGTTATCTCTGCGTGTTCCTCTCCGTGGCCTCTGTGCTGGGCTTGATCTGTGCCCAGCGCTTTTAGCTTGGTTTTCAGCCTTGTTGCAGCTTTCCCAAGGTAAATCCAGGTGCTGTTCCATACTCCCAGTGTACACGGAGTATTGAGGGCCAGCTCACCCGTCTGCATGCTCCCCTGGGATAATTCCTCAGACTAAACCTGACCTGGAATGTCCTGGGTTGTGCCTGGCTGAGCTCACTCACTGTTCCTCTTTGGGGTTTGTGCTGAAATCCCTGGCAATGCTTGCTGCCCTGGAGCAGCGGTGGCTGCAAAGGACAGAATATTCCAGTTGGAAGGGACCTGTAATGTTCACCCAGTCCAACCTGCTGCCCACTTCAAGGCTGACCAAAAGTTACAGCCAGGTTGGACAGGCCTTGGAGAAACCTAGTCTGGTGGAAGGTGTCCCTGCCCATGGCAGGGGGTGGAACAAGATGACTTTCAAGGTCCCTTCCAACCCAAACCATCCTGGGATTCTGTTAAGGGCATTGGCCAAATGTCTCTTAAACATTGATAGGCTTGAGAGACGAGCTACCCTGTTACAGGGTTTGAACACATTTTTGGTAAAGAAACGCTTCCTGATGTCCAGACTAAACCTTCCCTGGTGCAGCTTTGAACCATTCCCACCCACCCCACTGCGGGATCCCAGGGAGAAAAGCCTGAGGGAATAATTCCTTTGTTTGTGGGTGACACCAGTCTTTAGTTTTATCCCCTGAGGGGCAGAGCAATCTGGCTGTGCCATCATGGAGCTGCCATTGGCATCTCCAGACAACCAAGTCTTTCTCAGTCCCAGGGTGGGGGTTTGTGCCAGGGGCTGGTTTGCTTTAGCAGCTGGTGATGGGATTCAGGGAGGATCCCATCGGAGTGGGAAGTGCTTGAATGCAGGACTCTACCTCCTGGCTGCTTGAGCTTGGCCATGGCAGAGCATTGGGGTGCTGGTGGGGAAGGTTGGGAATGGCTTTGTGTGGGGATGGGCACACAGGCTCCTGGGCAGTGGTGGCCAAAGCCAGGGTGGGCTGTGCTCAGAAGTTCTTTGGGATCAGTTTTGGCTCTGTTAGGAGAATAGGAAGGATCTGCTTCCCTCACCCTGAAATTTCAGGTTAGTGGGCTTGGCTGCTTTTTCTCTGTGTTCAGCTTCAGTGGAGGGATTAAATTTCCAAGGAATTGAACTCTCAGAATTAGAAGCTGAGCCTTGGATTTGGTTAAAAAAATCTTGACCAGAAACCTCAAGCATGAATTTCTTGTTCCCCAAGTTCCCACTGTTACTCCATGAGGGGCACCCCAAGAGGTGCAAGCACCCCAGCTCTGCCCCCTTGGCTTTCCAGAGGGGGCAGGAGGGACTCCCAGAGGGGAAATCCTCCCCGGGCAGTCGCTGAGATCCAAACCAAGCCCACCTGTTGGGGCTCTGTGCTGCAGTGATGCAGAGCAGATGTGTGTTTGGGCAGGTGTGGGGTGGGACGGCTGCCAGCCCCAGCTGCACGTGTTCCCAGGATGGAGAGACCCTCCAAAGATAAGTCTGCAGTTCCGATGAGGGGATATTGAGTTTTGTGCTGCAGGGCAAACGCTTTCTGCTTTGTAATGCAGCTGCTGCTGAAGTCATGTCCTTATTCCAGGCAACTCTGCAAAAAGGCAGATCCGGCCTTTTTCTCTCCAGTAACGTTCTGGCTTAGCTGTTTCGTTCTGGGGCTGGCAGCCTGGCTCAGGAACTCTGTCTGGGTGACCTGTCAGCTGATGGCAACTATCCTCTGTGCTGGGAAGTTTTCCACACCCAGTTTCCATTCTCCATTTCTCCATTCAGTTTCTCTCTGTCCCTGTTGGTGGAGGTGTGCTCTGCAGCAGTCTCTGGGAAGGTTTGGTTGTCCTCCTTGCCCTGTGTTTTGCTCCCTTTCCAGGCTTATCTGAAGGGAAAAACCCCAACATATCTCTGCACCCGGAGGCCCAGATCTGGTGCTCGGAAAGACCTCCTGGTCCCCGAGGAGGCACGTGCAAGGTGTGACTTCCCCATGTGGCAGGGCCACCCTCCTTGTACAGGGGTGACAGAGGGTCTCACCTGCATGGCCTCGTGGGAGCTGCTCAAGTTTTTGGCTGTTTAACTTGCTCTTGTGCAAAATAGTCCCAGCAGGATTCTGCTGAGCATAGGAGGAGGTCAGGAGCTCATCTGCAGGGCAGGATTCACGTCTCCAGTATGCGAATTCCCCTCGGGTCTCCTGATGGCTTGGGGTTGAAGCCAAGAGACGAGGGAGGAGGATGGAGCCTGGTGTCTGTGCTGGCATCACCTCCTTTGACACCTGCACTGAAATCCTGGGCCAGCTGTCTCCTGCCACTTCAGTCCCTGGCCCAGCTCTCTCAGAAGCAGCACTAATCAGCCTTTAAACACCGGGGACATTAGGGGAATTATCTCTGTGTTTTCCAGCTGTCCTGTGAGGGTGCTGGTGCGCAGCAGCTGTGGGGCTGTGGGAGTGACTCGCGGAGCCGGGAACCCGCTTGGCCGTGGGTCACATCCTCGGGTCTGCCCCAGATCCCTGCCTAGCGCCAGGGTAGGGGTACTGAGTGCTCTCCAAGCCCAGGTTAGTGTGTACAGCCCTTGTCGTGTGAGCCACAGACGAGCATGGGGGGCCTGCTGGAATAAAAGGGCAGGGAAATTACCTTGCTGGAGCAGGCTGGAGGAGCAGCTTGTTTCCCACATCCCTGAGGACACGGAGCCATTCAGCGCCTTTGTGGAGAGACCCTGCTCCATCCGTGCACATCCTGTGCACTGCTGATTTATTTAGAACTCATTCTGTGCTAAAAAAATCAAGAACAAAAAAAGAGCCACTTGAACACAGCAAAGCCAACCCTCCCCGGACTTGCAAGTGGCACACTGAAGCTTCTGGAAACGTGTGTTTGATGGTAATCACAGGATAGCTGGGCTGGAAGGGACCTTAAAGAGCATCTGGTTTCAACTCCCCTGCAGGGATGGGGCTGGATAGGGACAGGCAGGGAAAACTTTCATTAGATGAGGTTGCTCAAAGCCCCATCCAACCTGGCCTTGAATCCTTCCCCTTGCACTGTCAGGTTTACTTTCCACAGGTGTTTTCTCCCCATTTCACTGTGTGAACGAAGTCAGGGTTGATTTTCCTGGAGTTGCCCCTCTCAGCAGTGGCTGGGACCTGATCTAAGAGCCTCTGCTGCCCCACGGAGTCTCCAGCAGAGCAGGAAACAAATCAGGGCTGTCACTTCCCCCATGTCCCTGGGGACTGCGCTGGGCCTTTTGTGGGGGTGAGGATGATTTTTGGTTGATGTGTTAAGGATGGAAACCAGACCAAAGCTGTCTGTGCTGGGATGAACATGGGGAGCACTGTCCTCCCCATCCTGGCTCTCCCCAAAGTGCCATGAGCCTGTTCAGCCTGACTGCATCTCCTCCTTGCCCCATCCCAAGGGCACAGGCTCAGTGGGGTGCTTAGGCACGGGAGAGGTTCCCATATGCCACTTGTCATGGACTGCAGTGGGATTTGCTGTGTGGGAGAGCATTTAAACAACTTCTCCCTCTGTCCCAGCCTCCCTGCCTGCAAGAGTGAGTGAATTTTCCCTTGCTGAGCTTGGCTGTGAAGGTGGATGTGATGAGATTGCTCAGGGCTGTATTCACACGTCCTGCTGGACATGCTAGGCAGTCAGCCTGGGAGATCCAAGACATGGGGAACACAGTTCTGGGTAGAAACTTGCCTCTCTACCTGGCCAGCAGCTTCAGCTTAGGCTGTTTCCCTTGGCATCCTTCTGGAAAATGTTTTTCTTTAGAAGAAAGAGGTTAGCTTTTCCCCTTTTTTCAAAAGGGAAAGAATTGCCTATAAAACCAGGAGCAAGAAACAGAAAATTGGAAGATTTTTCATAAAGTTTAGGTTTTGTCAAGACCTCATTTTCTTTCGAGAGGTGAAGAGAGGAAACAAGGGAGAAGCCTCTAACTCATGTCAGGTACCTGTGTGCATGAGCATGATTTGTGTGCTCTTTCCTTTTGCTTCCTTCTTCTCTCGCCACGTTCCCTCTGACAGAATATCCCTTCCAGGGCCTTCTGCTTCAAATGTTCTTAAAACTGATTTCTCTGTAGCACTGGCTATTGGCTCATTGTACTCCAAGCTCTGCCTCACTCAGCTGAAGCTCTCTGAACTTCTGGGTGGACTCTCGCAACCCTGGGACCGCTCGTACGGCCGGTGATGCCGACAGGGATGAGCCGACCCTGCTCCCGCTCCTCCTGGCCGTGCCTCCCTCGGCACAAATCTTCATTTACAGAGGGATTTTCTTGGCTTCTCTCTCATGATTCCTGGCTCCCCCCCTGTTCATATCCGAAGTGGTGGTTTAGCAGAACTTGTTTTGACAAAAGCAAAAGGATATTCACAGCCAATTAAAAATATGGTAATGGAAAGATGGGGAAGAAACGCGGCGCTTCCTCTGCTTGAGGGGGTTGTTGGGAGCTGTCACTGTGCTTAGAGGGATTAACAGTGCGTGCTGCAGGTCCATGTCAGATTGAATGTTAAGCTCCCAGGCTACAGCCATGCTCCTGGGAGCCGGGAAACATTCATTACTGTGGGGATGGAAGGATTACTTCAGTAATTTGCTCATTGCCTCGTGCTCTCTCTCATGCGGACACACACACACACACATGTAATCACAGCACCCATTTCAGGAGTGTCTCATGCTGCAGATGATGGAAATATAGAGCTGTAGGGGTAACTTTCCCTGTCTTAGATGCCTGTGGTGAGGACAGGCCAAGTGAGGAAGGCCAGAGATACTGGAAGATCTGGACTCGCACCCCTCCTCCCCTCTTAAGACCTGTACTTTTTTGTGGGTTTCTCTCTGGGCTGTGCCATGGGTGAAGGGTGTCTTGAATTCCTCATCATCCTCTTCCTCTTTGGGTGTCAAAGGCTGTGTGAGTATCCCAGGCAGGCCGTGTGAGTGCAGATCAGAGTTTGTGCCTCTGTTCGCTGCCTGTGAAGAGCTCTACGTGCAATTCCTCCTTTGGTGCGGGGGTAGATGGTGGCTGAAGTCGTGTAAATCCATGAAGGAGCAAAAATGGACCTGCTGGGAGTCTCTTGCAGAGTTTGCTTTCAGCTGTGTGCAGGGTGTGCCAGGGCTGCTGGGAGTCTGTGTCCTGGGTTTCTGCAGTGGATCGGCAGGCACAGCAGACAAGCGATGGATCACCTTTGAGGTGACACCTCAGGCTGTTTTCAGAGATGTCATTCAGCAGAAGCTGAGCATATGGAATAGAAGATGTGGCAAGAAACTGGAGCCACAGCCATCCTCTTGCTCCAGGAGAGATGGAGAGACAGACAGGCTCTCTGATCTCTGCCTTTTTCTCTTTGCTCCCTTTGTGCTCCTCATCTGCCGCTATTTTGTCACCTGCTTTGGTTTCTCTCTTACCTCTCCTCAAGGGGTAAAAGTCCCTGGATTAAGCTGGAGTTGCCAGTTCCATGGGAAGCATCCTGCTTGATGGACATGATGAAAACAGTTCAAAGGTGTCTGGCAGTCACTGTGGTCCCACTTAAAGCTTTTGTGCCTTCAGAGAAGCCCCCATGCTCCTGACTCCACTCCTACATTGCGATGGGGAAGGTGCAAGGGGAGAATTTGCCTTAATCCCTGTTTGTGGGGTCCTGGCATCTCCTCTAAGGCAAGCTACTCCCCCAGGAGCAAAATCTGTGCAGGTTGATGTGCAGAAGAGTAAGGGCTCAGCTGCTTTCTGGCAGGCAGCTGGAGCAGCCTGTAAAGGGTTACCTCAGACATCAAGAAAAGCCAGACTCTATAGCACTGCAGTGTTTTTTTAACAGGCAGCCCAGACTTGTAATATCAGCACTTACTGAATTAATTTACTGTGTAGCACCAGTAAAGCTCTAAGTTCTTTCGGTGAATTCTAGTTTTGAGAAAAATCAAGAAAGCAATTACTTGGTTTGGTCATTAATTACTCACTACTGGACATTTTCGAAGGCGTCGCATGAAAAGCCTGAGGCAGCCATTAAGAGCAGCTCTAATGCTATTGATCTATTTGTGCTTATCGTGGAACTTCTCTGCTTTTATGATGTTTTATTGAGCTGGGGGATGCAGGTGTGGGCAGCCGGGGAGTGTGAGCTGCTCTTTCCCATGCTGGGGTTGGCCTCTTGGCGGGGAGTGGGGGCTTTTCAAGGCATTCCTTAGGGGAAAGCCCCTCAGGATGGAGGGCACTGGGAATTCTGACCATTGCACACCCTGGGCTGTGCTTGGCGGGAGGAGAATCCCTGTGTAGGGCCATGCTGTTAATAGGGTGGATCCACTGTGGGAGGGAAGGGACAATTGGAGCCAAGCAAAGGGACTTGTCTGAGGACAGGCAGAAGGGCAGTGACAAAGGATGTCCAGACAGAGCCACAGAATCATTGAGGTTGGAAAGGACCTCCAGGATCATTGAGTTCAACCTTTGATCCCCTTGTCACCAGCCCAGAGCTCTGAGTGCCGTGTCCGGGCATTCTTTGTCACCTCCAGGGATGGGGACTCTGACATCTCCCTGCATAGCCCCTTCCAAGGCCTGCCCACCCTTTTCGTGAAGAAATTCCTCCTGGATATCCAACCTGAGCCTCCCCTGGCACAGCTTGAGGCCCTTCCCTCTTACCTTGTCCCTTGTTCCCCGGGAGCGGAGCCTGACCCTGCCCTGGCTGCCCCCTCCTGTCAGGGAGCTGTGGAGACCTCCTGGCATCCAGATCTGCTCTGTTCTTGAAAGGTCACCTCTGTCTTAAATCTCTTTCACTGGCACTTCCCCTTGCTGCAAACAACCCCTTCCCTCCATTTATGCCTCTCTTCTTGTGGTTCAGCATCACCACGGCCATTTACTGACGAGAAGCCTTTGGAACCGGACATAATCTGGGGAAAAATGTTACCTACCAAGAAATTAGGGGCCAGGAGTGGCAGGCAGAGCTCTCCTGGGCAGGGATACATGCTGCTTTGTTTCCTTCCTCTACAGCCTCTGGGATAATCCTTTCCTATTCCCTCAAGTGGGAACAGCCCAGCTGCCACCCTGGAATGCAGTGACACGGAGCTGAGATTAGTCCTGCTGGCAAGTGAGAAAGGTGTAAGCCAACAGCAGCAGGAGCATTTTCTGGTGAGCTGGAAATGCAGCAGGGAACGGTGACAGCTCCTGGAAAAGGGCAGGGTTGTCATTTGGCTTCCAGGGGGTTTCTCAAGGTGGACCAGGGTCTCCCAAGGTTGGTGTTGGTTGAATCAGGATTTGTCCTGGCTTTGTTCCCAGTAGTGAAAGGTGCAGTTTTCCATGTACAAACTGAGACAGAAAATGCCACTGTGCCATTATTCTATTTTTTCCCCCTGTACCTTGAGGAACTGGAAAAAGCAACACACATTTAACAGTGCCAAGGGGATGTGGCTGCTCTGCCTGTGCCTCCTGGCCTTTCTCCTTCTCCCATCACATTTGGCATGCAAAATTGAATCATACCCTTCTCACCCGCTTCCCACTGGGGGAAAGGTGGCCTTTAAATCATAATATGATTGCAGACAATGTTGCAGAAGGGGAAAATGAGATGAACTTTAAACTCCCCTTTGCTTTACAAATTTGTTCACGTCTTCCCTCACAGCTGCTTAGTCATGCCCATTAGATTTACCATTTTCTGGGAAGAAAAAGGGAAAGTGAATTTTATTATCTATTCAGCATCTGACTTGGTGCCTTTCTCCCCTCTTTTGTCTGGTTTAATCAGAAATGTGCAGAGGTTTTGATTGGGCTCCTTTGATCAGAGCACAGAATCCCCCAGCTAAGGGATCGTTAGTTCTCATTAGCAGAAGAAACATTTTTCTGTGACGCTGCACATCCTTGTCCAGCTAATTGAAGAGTCATCGCAGCGACTTTCCTGCCCCATTAGCTTTCAGGGATACCTCAGATGCCTCCAACAACTGACCAGGCGTTGAAAAGGAGGGGGCTGGAAAACAACCCACAGAAAGGACCAGGCGTTGAATTAATTAGGAACTGCCAAAAGAAACACTTTGCATCTTTCTGTGCAACTTCAGTGCTACTGGATGGAATTAAGAAAATGAAATCAAGAACTTGGCAAGTTTTATAAGGAGGCTGGGTTGGTATTTGCATATCAAAAGTAGCCAGAATTTTTGGAACAGTAACACACATTTTGAAAGGGATTTTGGTCTTTGTGTTTGAAGAGTTAAATCAGTTTTGGGCTATTAAAAACTGCAGAATGAGCCCTGATTTGCATATGTGCTGTCGGTAGGAATCTTATCCTTCAGCCTGGCATCTCCCCAAATTGGACACTGGACAAGATGTCCATGTGCCTGCTCCTGCCTGTCAGCTCCCCTGTCCTGCATTTGTGGTGGCAGGGCGGAGGAAATGGGAAGGAACGGGAGAACATTCAGCAGGAAGGAGGAACATCTCTGCAGCGCGCTGGGAGCCAGCAGAGCTGCACCAGCCCTGGAGCGGGGCACGGGGCTGGATCCCAGCCCTGGCACTCCTGCAGCCATTTCAGTTCGTGGCACCGCTCAAGGCAGAGCTCGGGGCTGGAAAATCTGCACCGCTGTGAAATGTGGTAGTGCTGTGCCCCGGGGTGGGCCCATGGGAAGGGCTGGAATAGGCAGTGCTGCTTCCTGAAGTGTGGAAGGTGAGAGAAGGGCCTGGCATGTGAGGGCTCCTGCCTGGTGGTGCCAGAATGGGACCCACCCATTCAGGGTGAAGATAAGAGACCTGTGTGGGGGCAGGAGGCTTTTCCTTCTTTACGTGTTCCTTCTTTTCCTTTGCCTTTGCAGAAGAAGTCTCTGGATGCTGGAACAGAGGAGCAGGAGATGGAATCAGTTCTGTCCAGCTGGAAACCATCCCGGTGGCGCTGGGTGCCTGCGTACCAGATATGGTCCCTCAGATGTCACTGGCTTTCCACGGAGGGCATTTTGCCAGGAGCTGGTTGGATAGGCCAGAGAGCAGCATTAGGCCCTCCTGAGGTGCAGGAGGTGACCTCAGCAGGGGACCCCTTACCATGTGTTTTGTCCCAGACCCTGTTCCAGTCAACACTGGGGACTGCATTTCCAAGCTGTGCCTCGTGTCCGTGGCCCAGCCTGAGCCTGGTGTGGCCTGGCCAGTCCTGCCGTGTTCACAGAATTCCAGGGTGGTTTGGGCTGGAATGGAACTTAAAGATCATCCAGTCCCAGGCCCTGTCACAGACAGGGACACCACCCACTAGAGCAGATTGCTCAGGGCCCCATCCAACAAGGCCTTGAACGCTTCCAGGGGTGAATTATCAGTGGGCTGATATTCCTCAGCCTCTGTCCTGGGGATGTGTGATCTTCCTGCAGTGTCAAACACAGGTGGCTTTTGGCAGTGGAACGGTGCTGAACAAGCACTCCCTCCTATTTATCATCCCATTTTCCATGTCTGGTGGGAGATCAAGGTGAGGAGGAGGGAAAGGCGCTCCTGAGCCATAGCTCAGTACAGAGAGACTCTGGCACAGCAGCCAGGCACGCACATCCCCCAGCCTCCCAACCACGTTATTGTATTACAGCTGACATTCCTTCCTTCCACTAATATGTTATTTTTGGTCTGACAGCTTTATGAAGGAGAAAAGAGAAATAGAGAGAGAGAGAAACACGTACCCGGACAGACATAGACAGTATTCATTCCTTATCAGCAAGGAATGGGTTTGCCTCAGACACCAGAGATCTGCTGATTGAAACATCTTGCTGTCTCCAGCAGCTCACTCTCTGTCATGGAAGGCAGGTTCCCAGAGCCTGCAGAGTCGAGTGAAAGGGGCAGGATTAGGTGGGGAGGGTTGGCCTTCCAGGGATTGTGCCTTCCTGGCCTGAGATACTCCCTGAGCTCTACTGGGATGTCTAATCAGTGGGAGGAATCTGTGTTGGGATGTTGCCAACAGGGTGGGAGGGTGGCCCTGTTGGGGTTGGTTCCCTTTAGTGCCCAGTTCCTGTGTTGGGAAGGCTCCCCAGACAGGTGTGGCTCAGGGGCAGATGTCCCATCTGTGCTGGCGGGAGAGCGGTGACATCCCCATGGGATCCTGACGCTGTTTCCCTTAGGAGAGAGAGAGGGGAACTGAAAAAGTGTGTGGGAAATGCCACTGGTCCCTGCGCTTCAGCCAAAGGCCGGTGGGCAGAAGGAAGCGTGTGTGGGAAGTTGGAGAGGCAGGAACAAGACCTAAAAAGTTGAGGGCTGTGATTATGCAAGTGGAAAAAAGGACTGTGAAACAAGCTGGATTTCACTCGAGCTGGATGTTTGCTGGCAAAACCTGAAGGGGAAAAGAAAAAAGCTGTGAATGAAGGTGAGGGGAAAAATGTTCCAATATGAAAAAAATGCTGAGGTTTGCTCTGCATGCCGTGATTCATCAGGTGACCTGGAAAATTCACAATGTTCACTCTCATCCAAGGAGAGGTGGTTAGAGGCCACCAGTCATGGAGGGGCCAGCCTGGACAGCAGGGCCCTCCTTGGGCACACGGATCCTGGATGGTTGGCTGGGCAGAGATCAGCTGGAAAAGGAAGCGAAAGGCCAACCCAGCACCCTATACATCCACATGCTTCTCTGCCTTTGGCCCATACCCTGCTCCCAGGATGCTTAACCTCCCTGGCCACCCTCTGCAGCAAGATCTGCCCCAGGTACCTCGTGCTGTCCCCAGAACAGCCCCTCTTGCTCTCTGTGTTCTGGCTGCCAGGATAAACAGCTCCAACCTTCTCCATTCCCACACAGCAGCAAAACCATTCCATTCCCAAGCATGATGGGAGAAAGGCCGATCAAACAGAGCAATTAATTCAACAAACAGTACAATTAAGCTGCGATCCCAGTGTAGTTTCCACCCTGAAACAGAATAAACAGCCTTCCCAGCACGGATAAATAAACTCACAGATGGAGGCTTTTGTGAGTGGTGGAGTTTTCCCTCCGCAGCCCTCCTTGAGAGCACATAAAAATCGCAGAGTACATAAATCTCTGGCTCTCCATCCTGCTGGATTGGGAGGAAGGAATGGTGCTCCTGCTGTGGGGCAGATGTGTGCTGGCTCGAGAGCGAGGGAAGGGAGCTGCCGTCGCACAAAGGCTGCAGCAGCAGCCTCCTCCTGGTCCCCAAGGCCAGCCCTTGCCGTGGCCCCGACACGAAACACATGGTGTGAAATGCAGTGAAGGAGGAGAGTGACCCGCTTCACACTTGGCTGGACTCACTTGTTGCTTCAGGAACTGATGGAAAATCCCCTTTTTTGAGCGGGGTTTCAAAACAGTCTGAGCTGGCAGTGGGAAAAATCCTCTGCAGAGCCCTTGGGTACAGAGGGCAGAACAGAGGCCTTTACCCAAGGAAAAGGGAGGTAAATATTTCCAGGGATGATGCTGACTGCATGGAGGTGGTGGGATCTAGGCTGGCTGCTCTGACCCTTTCCAAAATCAGCTGGAGACTGTTCTGGGAAAGGCTTTTTTGTTACCAGCTGATCTCCATCCTGAGTTATTTGAGTTGGTGAAATGTTACCTCCCTCGAGGGCTGGCTGACTGCAGGAACATCAGGGCAGCACGGGGAAGGAGGATGTGGCAGTTTGGGCTGGACTTGTGTGGGAAGAGCAGCTGGAGTGGAGGTGTTCTGCTGGCATCAGGGATGGAAAGGATGGAGAGGGCAGGCTTGGGTTATATTGCAGCTTGCACAGGATTTGGGGTAATTTCTTTGAGAAGCAGCCAAGTCGGAAGCGGGAGGGAATTGTGCAGTTTTAGAGGTGTGAAAAGCCTGTGTGATGTGACCCTGTGGATGCTGTGGGCAGAGAAAGGAAAGGGTTTTTTCCCTAGAAAAGCTTATATGGTGCTGTGTGACCACGGTACTGCTGGGAGAGGCTGGCTGGAGGCCAGGGAAGAGATGGGTGCTCCAGGTGAGTGTCACCTGCGGCAGCCCCTCTGCTCAGCCCTATGAGCAGGCACGGTGGGGAGCTGGGGAAAGCGTGTGGAGGTCACTTACTCAGCTAAACTCCCCTGCAAAAGAGATGAAGCTGAACTCTTTCCTTTTTCCTGCTAGATGTCTGAGTTCCTCTTCTTCCCCTTCTCTCCTGCCTCCAGGATGAATCGCTCAGGATCTCTTGAGCACACAAGAGGTTTGATTTAGCTTCCAGGATCCCCAGGTGGTGACTCGAGGTGGTGAATCTGGCTGCTGTGCTTATGGTCAAAGGAGCTGGGGAAACCATTTCCAGCCTCCAAGTGGGTAAATCCAAACAGTGGGAAGGGTTGTGCTGAAGTGGTTCAAGCTTAGGAATGTTCTGTGCATGGCACAGGGAGTTCAGCACCTGGAGTTTAGGGCAGAAGACACCTGGGTCAGCAGGCAGGTTTCTAGTGCTGTGAAAGCTGTACAGAAATGTTGTATTTGGCTCTGATGTTTGCAGCAAGGAGACCTTTTTGTACCAAAGGCCACATTCCTCCATCTTTATGGAGTTGCTTCAAATACAGCTGGTGGACTCTCAAACCCAAATCCTTCAGATACGCTCTTTAAACCCAAACCCCCGTGACTCGGATGGGGCTCTGAGCAACCTGCTCTAGTGAGAGGTGTCCCTGCCCAGGGCAGGGGGTTGGAATGAGATGATTTTTGAGGTCCCTTCTAACCCATTGTGTGACGCTGTGGTAAGGCTGTGTGTGCTGCCACCTGGCCAGGAGTTTCCCAGAGATGTTTCCTTGGATTGTTGTTTTCTTCTAGGACTCACCCTGCTGCAGCTTTCATTGTTGCCTTGGTGTTGCTGTGACCTGTTAACCAGCAGATCTGGTGGTTGCAGAGCAGACTTTCTGAGGCTCCACATACCCTGGGTTGGGGTTGGACTTGGAAGAAGAAGGAAAACATTCCTTTTGTCCTGACTGGTGACTCGCATGGGCTGAGATCAGAGCTCTTCCACTTCCAAATAGGAAACAGCTGCCATTGTGCTCATTCTCCAAGAGCTCCCAGGACTGGCCACCCTCCAGCTTCCTGCAGGAACACCCTTCTGCTTGCAGGGAGCCAGAGGTGAGCCAGCTGCTGTGACCCTGCCCTGTCCCCAGCCCGGCTGCGGCGCTGACACAGCCGAATCCCGGGATGCAGGACAGGAGACTCAGTGTCACCAGGCCAGAGTGTAAACCACAGCTGGCTGGGGCAGCTCAGCAAGGCAATGGCCATGTCAGGTTTTGAAGGCAGATGTTTGCCTGTGCTCCAAGCTGGCCACAAAAATGCCATTGTGGCTGAGGTTCTCTGGTGCTGAGTTCCACCAAGGAGTAAAATACTTGGCTTGGAGCGCCTCTAGTTTTCCTGCATGACTTCGGGTCATCTCAAACGAGCTCAGATCTGCTGGTGAAAAGTCATACGGCTGTGCTGTGTCCCATGGGCCTCTTCACTAGCGTCGTGGCTATTAACTTTGTCCCAGTTCTCAGCAGAAATCTCCCTAAACTGCAGCTCTTGATTTTTCAGGACGAGGGTCTTCCTCAGTGGGAATGCTCTCCACACAGAGAGGCTCTCACAGAGTGCAGGCAAACAGGCCCCAAACCTGTTCCCCACTGGGCTGGGTTCATTCCTTGCAATGTGGTGGGAAGGGGACGCCACTGCTGCTGCCCAACTCTGTCCTGGTGGCCCTCGAACTGAGGGGGAGCCTGGAAGCAGCCAAGGGCCTGACTGATGAAGAAGCTGTTCTGGCCACTCTGTGGACAGTGGTTTGGCTGGTGCTTTGGCAGCCTCTGGGGAGTCTTAAAAGCTGTAGTTGTTTTTGGAGTGTCCTGGGCAGGAGCTGGACTCTGCTCCTTGTGGGTTCCTTCCAACTCAGGTTGTTCCGTGATCCTTGGCAGGGCTTTAGCATTAAGGGATGGGTAGCAGTGTCCTGGATGATATCTGGACAGGAATCCTGCTGGATCACGGCACAGGTCTGCACCTGGATCACCTTGGTGTCCCAAGGAGGTTTCACCCGTGTGCAGGTGCTGCGTTTGTCAGCACCATGTCCTCGAGCTGAGGCAGGGCAGGGGTGGGCTCTGCCTCTGCCTGCTCTGGCCCAGCCTGGAGCAGGATCCCACAGCACAAATCCAGGGGGTGCTGCTTTGCCCCTCTCTGACAAGTCAGCCGTGGCTACTGTTGTCATTTACAAATCTGGGGCCCTCTCAGTCACTGCTGTCACTGCTCCATGACAAAGTGCGTTTCCCTCGCTGGCGTCCCTTCGCAGAGATCTCTTAGACAGAATGTTTGTACTCATTGACATGGAACAAGCTCAACGGGAATGAAATCATTTATAAAAGTCACGAGAGCCTTTGGATATTGGCGCTTCATTTCCTGCCACGTTCACCGAGTCGCAATTAACACCGACCTGAAATATTGCACAGGGCTATTTGTCCTGTCTGTCCTCTTTCATCCCTCGCTTCCTTTTTCCCTTCTTCATTTCCTTCCCTTCTGAGCTGGACATATTGTCTCCATTTTCACCTGGTTTTTTCCTCTCTTCACTCATTTTGTTCTCAGTTTCACTCCCTTCCCTTTGTGCTTTTCTCTTTGCTTCCCTTATCTCTTGTATTCTTCACTTCCACTTGCTTAATTCTCCCTCTATATTTAAACCCAGGCAAAAAGCAAATTATTTATGAAGGGCTGTAATTTATGATGCATTCTTAATGTCTTGGAAGACACAGATAATTTATTTAATGAGTAAAGACACGATAATTCACAGATGATGATTCCAGTCAGAAAATTAGTTTCATTAATTTGCTGTAAATTCGCTGCCTTGATTTAGTGCACAAGGAGTTTCTGAAACCCCATGAAAATCTTTGCCATGGTGTTTTTTTTGTCATCACTGGACCAGTGTGGAAGTGTGCTGGCTTTCCCAGCCCTTGCTGGCTCTGTCACACTCCTGCTTGTGCCCTCCCAACAGTGAGCAGAGATAGCTAAAACATTTCTTTTTTACTCTAAGTGTGTAAGAGGCTGAGGAGGAACAGGGATGGAGGTGGAATTCCCATTCCAGGAGATGATAAAACAGGCAGTGGTCTCAAAATGTTTGTTTTGCAAAGCCACATGCTGTTCCCCAAGCTTTTGCCTGGGTAGTTCAGCTCTACGAGAGAATAAAAAAGTCAGTTTGCTTTTTTTAATAGAGTATAAAAGGTACTTTTTCAAATAAATTTCAGCACAGACAATTTTACAGGAGAGTCTTGCTGATAACTGCGGTCTATATAAATATTATAGGAAACCTATAGAAGTGATTCATGGTGTACTATTGATCTAATCTGATTTAACTAAGTGTTTGCATCATGCCTTATTAATCACAAATAATGGGGCTCCAAGGACACCTTGCAGAAGCAGGGCTTTGCTCTTCACAGCACTCAGTGTCCACAAATTCTGGCTGTATCCTGCTGGGACTGCTGCAGTCCCTGGAGATTCCTCAGGGATGAGTTCCCTACTGTATTTCACGGTTTTATTTTAGAACAGGTCTATCAGTAGTGCTCTAACCCACCCTTTTAGGGACACTGTTCTGCTGCCTGTTTGATGTCAGCTTAGGAAAGCTTCCAGGTGTTACTGGAAGGAAAACGTGCAGTGTGGATCAGTGTTTGTTGCGCACGGGGTGCACGGGATGGGGAGGTGTGTCCTGCCAGGGGGCCGAGCTGTGGGCACACAAACCACAGGAATTCCGTGTGCTGGGAGCCCACCCTCTTCCCCTGTGTGCACAGGGAGATGAGCTGCCCTTCCTGGAGCAGGTGGGCAGGGACCTGAACAGGAGGAATCTGTGCAAGTACCCTCAGCAAGGTCAGATCAACCAACCTGACCCACCAAGAGCTTGAAGATTAACGAGAAACAGCAGCAAGTTATGATCACTTGTACACCTATAAATTGGCCTGGCTGGATGGGATTCATCCCAGAGTACTGAAGGACCTGGAGCTACAAAGGCCTTGGGAGTATGGGAAGGTCCCAGCTGACTGGAAGCCAGCCAGAATTATTCCAGTTTGCAAGGAGGGCATGAGGGAAGATCCAGGAGCCTACAGGCCTGTTAGTGTAAGCTCAGTGCCTGGGAAAAATAAAATGGAGAGGATCACACTGGGCACTATTAAAGGCATTTAAAGGACAATGAAATCATTAGGTGCACACAGCATGGACTCACGTTCTTGCCCAGCTCTGTTCAATATTTTTATCAGTGATCTGGAAATGGGAGCTGAATGCACTATGAGTGAGTTTGCTGATGATAATAAACTGGGAGCTGCTGTTGACTGTCATGAGGGACAAGAGAACTGGCAGTTCTCGTAATGTATTGGGAGGGGAATGGCTGGAGAGCAGCCCTGCAGGAAAGGTTTGAGGGTGCTGAGTGGCAGCAGCTCCACAGGAGCCAGCGGAGGCACGAGGGCAAACTGCATCCTGGGCAGGGAAAATGCAGATGGTCAAAAAAGGTGGGGATCCCTCTGTGCTTAGAGGTGGTGCTTGAGTGCTCTGTCCAGTTCTGGACTCCACCATCAGAAAAGGATGTTCAGGGACGAGAATATGGGCGGTCAAGCACTGGAACAACCTTTCTGTGTTGGAAGAACCTTCCTGGAGAGGTGCCTGCTGCCCCAAGCCTGTCAGTGTTTGAGGGACGTTTGGACAATGCCCTTAATAACACATTCTAAGTTTTGGCCAGCCCTGTAGTGGCTCTTGGACAAGATGATGGTTGTAGGTTCCTTCCAGCTGAGCTGTTCTTAGTTCCACCTCAGTGGCTGCAGAGAGAGGAGTCTGGTAAGGAGGGGGTTTTGCTGGAGGATAATTCTGCTGAGACTGGTGGGAGTGCATGCAACAGAGAACTGAGCACAGGGCGGATCCTGTTTCCTCGTTATAGGTGGGAATAAGCTGCTTCTGGGATTCATGTTTTGAGTATCTAATCTCTGTGGACTGTGAGATTCCCCAGACAAACTGCATCTGCTGTGTGCACTCATTGGCTTTCCAGATAATTCCCATTAAATGTATTTCCCTGTGGTTTTGCCTGATGCCCTGTGTATTTTACCACAGTTGGGTTGATCTAAGCAGGGTTTGAAAAGATGTTTTAGAGAGTTATAGATGTGCATCAGAGTGGGAGATCCTGCCCCTCCCTGCCTGCTATCTACAAAATCCTGTACAAAGGGTTGCACAGAGCTGTGCTTGGCTTGTGACAGGTGGAAATGTCTCTGTCTGCTGGGGTAGTAAAGTGGAAGTCTCCAGGAAGTGGGGAAAATGCTTGAAAAGTGTGTGAGGGTGTGTGTAAAAATTTTGATTATATGTCCAAAATCGTTTGAAAAATAAGTGATGTTGGGTGAGATTTGATTGAGCCACTCTTCCAGGTCCTCTGAGGAGCACAATCAGTGGGAGCACTCAGCAGGAGCTGATGGAGAGGAGCAGAGGATGACTCCTTTCAGTACAAGGTCCTGGAGGTCTGTCACTAATTTGCTGCCTGTTCTTGTGCTTCTTGAGCTTTGTGAACACCCTTTTCTTGCTTGTATCATGCAAGCCAGCCCCTTGCTCCCCACGAGGGTGGCTTCTCATGGGTACTTGTGCCACGCAAACCATGGCAGCAGTCGTGGTGCTGTTCAGCAGCGGCTCTGCTGGAGTGAGGGGATGTGCGGGTCAAGGACTTTGTTACCCAGGGTTGTCTCATGCTTGAACCTTTTTTTGGTGGAAGTCTGAGCCCCAGTGGTTCAGTTTTGGCCCAGCAGAGCCTTGCATAACTTGCAGTTGCTTCTCAGCAGTGTGTGTACCTGTGGCTGACCCCATTGTGCTTCTTAGATGCTCAAGAGCAACCTGGAGTGAGCAGAGAGCTGGATGAATGTCCATGGTCCAGCCTTGCCTGGTGCCTGGGGAACAGGAGCCTTCACATCTTGACATGCCCTCACCCCACTACCTCCCAGCTCAAGGCTCTTTTCCAGCAGGAGAGCAATCTTCCCATCCTTTCCTTGGGAACAGGTGGGGGCTTCTCTGTGCCAGGGGACCCTTGTGTGGGTGGGTTGTGCGTCCTGGGGCCTGCGTGCCGAGCTGCAGCGAGGGGTGGGACGCAAGAAACTGGTCTGCATTCCCACTTGGACCCAAACCTGCCCTCTGTGTAAGGGACCTGTGTGCTGGGTTTGGGATTTGCTTGTTTGAAATCCCTGTCTTGCAAAGGGCAGGGTTAAGGGTGGGAACTTATGGTGAAGGCCACCATTGTCTGGTGAAGGTTGTGGGTTCAAAACCCGCTCCCAGCCCACAAGAGCATAATTTTCATGCCCTTGGCTCTGCTGCTGGTCATGGGTCACTCACCCTTCCTTACTAACAGCCAACACAATGTGGGTAAACTGCATTGTTTGTTAGAGGAGCAGGAACAAGATCTTGGCAAAGCTTGTCTTGCATGGGATGAGGCCTCCCCAGGTGCTGTCTCAAGTGTACACTGAGTGTTCCAAACCTCTGCTTGGAGTCTGACACATGAGGAATGACTGTCCTGGGCTAAAACCTCTCCTCCTTCCCGGCAGTGGTTTAGCAGCATGGTGGGAGCAGCTGAGCAAACACAGGAGCAGCTGCTCACACGTTCCTCGGCGCTTCTCCTCTCTGGAATGTCCCCTCCATCCCTGGACACCTCTGAGCCTCCAAAGTGGTGCCAACTTTGACCTCAGGGCCAAAAAGCCTCTGCCTCTGGCCAGGGGTGTCCAGCTGGGGGGACTGTCCCTGACAGAGGCTGCCACTGCCCATCCTGCTGCAGGGGCAGAGGGGCAGCCAGCCGTGGTGCCGTGACTCCTGTTCAGTCCTTGTCCCTCTGGATCCTTGAGGGACAACTTGGATACTTTGAGCTTGGTAGCAGGCCAGCCCCTCTTCTCCTGAGGAGTCAGCAGAGGTGCTGGATCTGAGTTTTCAGGGGAAAATGGGATGAAGTCCTTTCCCCCCTGCACCTGCCAGCAACGTGGCCTGTTTGCCACAGCCAAAAGCAGCAGGTTTTGTCTGACTTGTGCTTCACGTCACATTCCACTGCTCTTGCCTAGACAAGGGCTCTATCCACTATCCTGAGCTGATGACAGGGAACTGTTTCACTCCTAGAGGAGTGCTTGTCCTTCAGCTTGTTGTATACTGTTCATGGTCTCCTTTGAGTTCCGGAATAAAAACAGTTTCCTTAACACCAGGACAACTCCATCCTGCCCCTTCCCTGAGCATCCCTTTGTCCCCTGTCCCTGTGTGCCACTGTGGTGTCCCAGGGGTTGTTTTTGCTGAGCTGCCTGCAAGGGCACATGGGCTCTCCCTGAAGAATTGCAGTGATTAATTATTTTTTAATTATTATTTTTATTTTCTTTTCCCCCCTCAGCTGTTTTAGAATCTCCTTTCTCAAGGTGGCACAGCACAGGCTTTGGTGGTTGTGCCACTTCCCCAGGCTTCTTTCATTTGGAGCCATTTCCCCTCTTCCCCACGGATCCTTGCAGAAGCACCTCATCACACCAGCCAGGTACAGCGGCCTTTTCTTTGGGATGGCTTTTGCTTCGCCAGCTGGAATGGCAGAAACTGCCAAGGAGGCACAGAAATTGCTTTCCCTTCACTGTAGCTGCTGGGATCTGCTGTTCCTCCTGGGAACTCTGGCTTTGCTGGAGTCTCCTGCCTGGAAGAGGGGTCCCCCACCTCCCAAAGGCTTTGGGCTGCGCTGGGAGCTGGAGACAGGGTCCTGCCTGCGGCTGTCCTTGTCCCGAACGGAGCGGGTGAGCAGCCAGACTCGCTGGGAAAGGTGCTGGCTCGCCTGGGCCCCAGGTGGAGAGGAAATAGCAGCCCCCTGGAGCTGCTCGGGCTCCCTGCTGAATGCAAGTTCACGTCCTGAGACTTTTCCAAAGCACGCAGAGGAAAATCTGCCTGGGGCCGCGGGGAAGCGGTGAGTCCACAAAGCAATCTGGCTGTGTTAATCTCTCACGGCACAGCATAATCGAGCTCAGCCCCAGCAAAGTGCTGGGCAAATATTGGTGTCTTTTTTAAAACTTGTTACAGAAGCTGGAGCTTATCACACTCTCTGAGCTACAGTGTCTGCTCCTGTGGGACAGCTGGTAGGAGCCTGGCTTTCTTCCTGAGGACATGGTGCCTCTGGTAAACGGGAATGCCCAGCGTTATTTGAATTTTGCACTCTTTTCCCTGCTATTACTGGATTTCCCTATTAAAAGCTGTCCTGCTTAACTGCTCCCCACACCTTCCACTCATAAAAATTCCCCTGCAGAGACTGCCGGGGGTAACCTGGCGGGGTTACAGCAGGGCTGCCCTCTCTGCAAACACCAGGCTCTGGCACCTGCCCGGCTGTTCCTTCCCGCTGTGCTGCTCCCTGTGCAAGGAGGGAAAATGGAAACAGCTTCTCCCGCGGCAGCTTTGCGACCTGGGAGCTCATAAAGGCGAGAGCACTTTTAATTATGAGCTTGTTCCGATTATGCCCAGGCTTTGTTTCCTCCCACGGAGCGGGCCAACCCTCTGAGGTCAGGATGAACTTTGGCTACAGAACTTCTGGCACTTGCAGTTAGGAAAGCTGGAGAGTTTCTCCGTCCTGAAGCCAGGCACCTGCAATGTGTGATGTATGGCTCCCCCGAGGCCAGTTCTCCCGGCCATAACGCTGCTGAAAGCAGAACAAACACATTTGTTTCTGGACACAAAACAGCCTTTCTGTTTCCCCTGGCTCCGCAGTGCCCCAGGAGCCCCTTGTTCTCCTCCCAGCTGGGAGATGGAAGGGGCTGATGGAGCTTTAGCCTTTTGGTAAAGCTTCTCATCCTAGGCTTGGAGTTGAGATTTCTTAAGCTGACTCTCTCCTTACACCTTGAACTTGAGCTGATGCGAAAATGAACTCCGAGGCCTCTCTGGAAAGGGAAAGGAGGGTCTGCAAGGAGAGGTTCAAGCTGGAGACCCCCTTCAGTTCTGCTCTCCTGCTGACTCTGTGTGGAAAGGAGGGTCTGCAAGGAGAGGTTCAAGCTGGAGACCCCCTTCAGTTCTGCTCTCCTGCTGACTCTGTGTGGAAAATGACAGCTCAGATGCCAGGAGCCTCGGACAAGAGGCCTTTTCCAGCACTGTGAGAGCAAAAAGTTAATTTTCTTCTGGCTTGGAGCGGGATTATTGTGGAATCTTTCAGGGTACTGCATTTCTGTCTCGGCACTGTTGCCCTCTGTTTGCTGGATGCCAGTACAGCTGTAGTGGTTATGGCCAATTAATTAGAACCACTTCCCCTCATTTTCCCCTTATAAATCACTTCCTCTTTAGTCAGCCTGCAGAGGAAACAAGGCGAGAGTGAGACGAGTCTGAAGTAAAATATGAAGCTCCCTTTTATTCCATATTTCAGACAAAGGCAGGCTGTGGGACAGGCAGGGAATGGGCTTTCTGAGCCAGTGCTCTGTGATTTCACACTCTCTTTATGAGCCTCTCCAGCGCATGAAGTGAAGTTTTTAATGGCCATGGCTGCTCACTTTGAATGGCTGTGAAGTCTGGGTCACGGCAGAGCAGCGTAAATTCCCTTCCTCTTTGCTGCCATCGGAGTTCGCTTTTTCCCAAGTGCAAAGCCTGATGAGGGCGGGTCAGCTCGGAGCTTGGCCATGATGACGATCTTAATTAGGGCTCCAGCCACAGTTTTCACTCTGATTGTGAAGGAAGAACAGGGTGCTGCTTTTGTGTGTGTTTGGCTTTGTTTAAAGCCTTTCTAGAAGTTACCTTTGGCCAGCTCTGCCACTGCCTGGAGGTGTCACCTCCATTCTCCATGGAAAATGGACCAGACTCTGTGTAGCTGAAGCTGGGTGGGATAAGTCTGGGCTTTTGTACTTAGCTGCTCAGAAGGTTTGTGTGATCTTGGCTTGGGCTCTTTCCTGTCCCACCTGAGGGGTCTCATCCATGGGTCTGTCCCCACAAAAGGTCCCAGGAATGAATGTGATTTTGTCTGTAAAGGTTTCAGGGTGAGATGGGTGTGGGTATCCCTCACAGGCAGCCTCGTGGGTGGATGTGATCCATCACACCGTGTGGGCAAAGGGGAAAGAACCAGCCCAACTCTGCTTTCCAAGTATCTGTGGATGGGTCAGCTCAGAGAGCTTGGCCAGCACTGTCCCGAGGTGTGAAATGATCCCACAGGCTCCTGATCCCACCCAGGCACTGACACACCATCCTTGGTTATTGTGGGAAAAGGGGAAGAGGCCTCAAGTGGCACCATGAGAGGTTCAGGTTGGATACTGGGGGAAATTTCTTCACTGAAAGGCTGCCCAGGGGAGTGGTGGAGCCCCCATCTCTGGAGATGTTAGAAAATGGAGTAGATGTGGCACTTGGAAATATGGGCGTGGTGGGATTCGGTTGAAGGTTGGACTCGATGATCTTGAAGGTTTTCCAGCCTTAATGATTCAATGATTCTCTGGCCAGAGCTTTTCCCAGCTCTTTCACACTGCAGCTGTGCTACTCTGTTTTCCATGTGTTGTTCTTTCCAGCCTTTGTTGGCTTCCCAGACGCCTTTGCAAGGCTCCTCCAGCTAAGGCTGAGCCATGCAGCCATTCCTCCTTTCCAAACCTTTCATCAAAGTGGAAGTCTGGGCACTGCGTGAACTACACTGCTTCTCTTTCATCCCAAATTCAGAAACCTTAAACAAAATAGCCCCTTGGCATTGTTCCTAGGAAACCACTCAGCAGGCAGTTGGAAATAATCATACAGATAATTTACTTGAACACTGCCCATAGGCACATTTTAGTCTTCTCCTCTATTTCTAAAGAAATTGGAAAGAGGGGCAGCGTTACTGTCTTTTGAGAAATAATAGAGGCCCAGGGTTGCACAGGCAGCAATTCTGGAATTTCTTTTGCAGCATTAAGGGAGAATTAAAAAAAAAAGAAAAGAGAACAACCCAAACCTCAACCTGCAAGTAGCAGTAAGCAAGTAAATTCTGTTCTTTTTTCAGATAGAAAATAGTTCGTTGACAAGTTTTTTCTTCTATAAAAGTATCCAAAGGCTATTTTGAGTTCTAATGAGAGAGCTTATTAGGCTCTTGTTTTGAAGAGGGATTAACAAAAGTTTGGGAGGGAAGCAAATTTTGGCTGACATGGTTATATTGTTGCAGTCTTCCCCCCCTTCCAAAGTTTTCATCTTCCAAAACTACAGATTTTAATTAAAAAAAAAAAAAGGGGGAAAAATTCTCGGCCTTTCAGCTCGGCAGCACATACAGACAAATAAATTAAAAAGTGGGAGAAGTGGAACTAACCCAATAATCCGTGAAAACCTAATTTCCCTCACAAGCGTCGCTGACGCAAACGTCTTCCCTCTCCCTTCCCCTTCTCCAGTTCAGGGGCAGTGATTGGAGAAATTGGCTAACAAGATCAGAAATTTAATTACTGTTCTGCCTCCCCTTCCCAAGAAATTGGATGTCACACTTCCTTGTAGCCTGTTTTGAAGACGTGCTGGGGCTGGTGTTCACATGACTTGAACCTGACTCCTACCCTCTCCCTCCACTTTCCTCCCCTTATTCCACATGGAAATATCCATCCAGTGCAGCTAATCCTTGGAATAGCAGAGATGTGAGAGGCCATGGGTGTACTGAAGGCTGTGGTAAGACTTTGCCGGCCCTAGATGGAGCCAGTTTGGGTTCCTGGCATTGGAGGGAGCATCAGAGGGGAGAGAGCAGGAGCTGGGATGTGCCGTGGAGCCACATCTCCAGGTGCTTCCCATGTCTCCTTTTCGTGCTGGAACAGGCAAAGGGAGCGGACAGGGTCAGAGAGGGCTTTGCTCTCATCTTTCTCCTCTGGTTTTACGCCTGGGCCACAGACAGCACAAGGAAGAGTTTTCCTGTCTGTTCAAGCTGTCTCAGATCTACACTCCAGGTTTTTCCCTTGTTGCTCCCAGGCTGAAGCCTTTGCAGGGCTCCTGTGGATGCTGAGGAGCAGAGCCTGTGTCTGCCTGGCTGTGGCGAGAGCCTGGCAGGGCAGAGATGAATGAGGAGCAGAAGAGAGGAAACATGGCTCGCTTTGTAGTGTCACTTCTATCACTGGGAGGGATCTGGGACGTGTAATTAGCTGAAAGGGGGGCTGTTCTACAAAACACAGGCCTGTTGTCCCCAGCCCAGCAGGCCGGGTGACCCAGCCTTTGGTCTCCTGCCTGGCAATGTCACCACAGTCCCCTGGCAGCACAGCAGCCTCGCTGGAGACAGATGCTCTGTTTATTTTTCCATTTGTATTCCCAGCGTGTCCCGCTCTGTGCTAACTGTAAGCCTGGCTTAGAAATTCCCTGCAAGCACCTTATCAGATAATGAATAATGATTTATTGAACATATGGGTAAACAGCACAGATAAGATATAAATACACTTCGGAAGAGCAGTTGCATTTGTAAGGATCTGTACCGAACCCGCCCCGTGGATTCCGGCTCCAGCTGCCACAAAGGCATCTCCTGCTCGGGCTGCTGTGCATCCCTGCAGGTCCCCATCCACGGTGGAAAAACGAAGGGCAAGGGGTGGGGGCAAAGTCACCTGCCAGGAGATGCTCACAGGGATGTGGGCATTCATTCGCTCTGGCTGTAGGAGCCAGGCTGAAGCATAAGCAGGCTGCAGTACTCGAGCCAAAATTTGAATTTTGATTTGATTTGAAACAAGATTGAGGATTTGTTCACCCACTCGAAACAAAGCAAGGCTGTGGGAGCAGCGTTGCTTACACAGCTAAGCCAGGATGAAGACAAGAGGCACGGCTGCTCTGTGAACACGGGCTGGGACCCCAAACCTATGGCCCGGGTAATGTTGGCTTCTGGAAAATGGCACTGGCACTGAACCCTCCCAGGTGCACAAACCAGCCTGCTGGTGTGCTGGGCCACGCTCTGCCTCCCCATCAATGGATTCTGTACAGCCTGCAAAGAGCAAAATCAGCTCTGTCAGCAGGTGCGTACCTGATTTTTGTGCTGTGGCTGCCTCTGGAGGGAGATGGAAGGCAGGATCCAGCTGGAAACTCAGGGATATGATATGAATGTGGTGAAAAATGCTGTTTGTGCTGCCTTGGGGTGGAAAGACTCACCTACCTTCCCTTTTGGAGTAACTCATTCCCAGCAAACACCATCTCAGAGGCCATCCTCAGCGAAATGAAAGGCTGCCCGTGTGCCCTCGTTGAGTCTCCCACATCTTTGCTGCTGTTTGTTGGTGGAAAGCCCCTTGGAGATCCAGCACTGCTGTTTCCAGAGTTGTCCAGGAGTTGTGGCAACTCTCCACCCCTGCTCATCCTCTGTGCATCATCTCCTATGTGGTGCCCACTGCCTCAGGTGATGTCTCCCACCTGCCAGGTGTGTGCAGTTCCTCTCTTCAGCAGAGTGGGGGGGAGATGTCAGCCTCTGGATTTATTCTCCCTGCTGCCCTTGAGAGCCACTCCTCCACTCTGTGGCCAGGGGACCTGCCATCGGCCAGCCAGCGTTATTTGCAGCCTCCCCAAGGTCGGGGATAAATGATAGCTGTGCCTTTCTCTCTCTTTAATCATCAGTCACTGAAGGCAGGGATGTTCAGATCCTTTAAAGCAGAGCAAAGTCAAACCTCGCTGCGTGGGCTGGTAGGATGTGAAGGGTTGTGAAAGACCTGGCTAACCCTGAGATGTTTTAGCTCAGCCTGGCATTTTGGGGGTTGTGATGTCCACCTGGACAAGCGGATAGAGACAATTCTGGATTGTTCAAGCTAGCATGGGATAATCCTGGGAGACGCAGAGGGGGGACAGTTCAAGAGTCCTTTGAAATAATCTTTTGGGTGCAGGAAGTTGGTGCAATTGATGAGTATGGGAATATCATTAGTTTGGGGTTTCCAGCTTTGGTCCTGCCACCTGTGAGTGCAAAGATGTTTTTCTTTTCATGTGCTCTGCAATAGTGGTGGGGCATTGCTTTCCTCAAGGCTTTTGTGGGGACTTGGGGTATCATTTCCTTTTTTGACCTGGAGATTTTTCGGTGTTTCATTGTAGGAACACTTTCCTCTTGCTCCCTCCTGGCTGTGCTCGTCACCCCCGTGTTTTATCCCAGCAGGCCTGACTCACCATCATATGACTTCTGGGCTAAAAGGTAAATGACAAAAGCCCAGGGATGGGAGCCTGATAAAGCTTTGTGATCCAATCTGTTGGCGAGTACAGCCATGGAGAGAATTCGATTTGCATACATTTCCTACCCGGAATTCCTCTGGAGCTGTTGGGAGTCGCCATAGCTAACACAGGCTCTGCGCTGTGGGGTTTATGCGCTTGCAGAAACCGCCCCTATTTGCTTTCTTGGAAAGAGATTTACTGGAGCGTTTTTTGTCTTATTGTCCACCCCCCTCCTCCTTTCCCTGCCCATGGGGGGATTTCGTGCTGCTGTGGAGGCTCTTTGATCTGAGTTAATTCTTTGACGAAGCTTCACAAGACAATAGGAAAACAGAGCACTGCTCTGGGGACAATCCTTCCTGCTTGAAAAGAAAAAGGTGGGAATCGTGCTGGCTTGGTGAGGTGGTGCAGCCCAAAGGCAAAGAGCGTCCCTTGCTGCTCCTGGGGCTGTACATCAGTGGTGGACACCAGGATGCGGATTCTGCTCTGGGCTGGGGGGAAGTGTGGGAAAGGCTGGATGCCGAAGGGCTGTTTGGATCAGCATGGGGGGAATCAGGGTGAGAAATCATCAAAGAGAGTGCGGGGAGTTGTCTGGTGGAGGGACATGGGCCCCATGGGCTTTCCTTGCTCCAGGAAGAGGTTTAGGGATCAGTGGTGGGGGACAACCCCGTGGCCTCGGCCAGTTGGGAGTGCAGCCCTCGTTGTGTCTCAGCCACAGCCAGGGCTGCTGGTAGAGGCACGTCTGGAAGTTTTTAAGCCCAGCTCTTCTTTCCCAAGGCCTATTGGCTTTCTCAAAGAAATCAGAGTGGATGTAGCCATGGATTTGGCTCCTGCCACATCAGACTCCTGTAGCTGATCCTCACCTTAGAGAAGCATCCAAATGAAACCATGTGTGCCAGGGACCGCCCGGAACCGCGGGAGCAGCTCCCGTGGGAAAGTCACCGAGCTGCCTCTCGTTGGCCTTGGCGTCTCCTCCTTCCCCTTCCCGTGGCTGCTGCCCTGTTAATTGATTACTGCCCTGTTCAGCCGTTGCTTGTGGAGCTGAATGCGCCGAGTTACAGCGCGAGAGCGGAGAAAGGGAGCAGTGATTCCGAGCGCCGGGCTCGCATCTGAAAGATTACAGCACAATCTAATGAGCTCATTAATTTCATTTCATTAACCAAACACTGCTTGTGGAGAATGGCAAATATTTAAAGAAGCGCAGCAGGGTCAGAAACACATTTAATTAATGTTGTCACGTGGTGCTGAGAACAGGAGGGGGGAATAAATCCCGATGCTATACATTAACATCCATGGTGACTTCTCTTTTATAGTTAATGTGCTGCTTGGGTGAAAGGCCTGTCTGGCTCCTGTGAGCACAGTGCCTGAGCAGCTGAGTGGGTTTCCCCTTCCTCCCAGGGTCCATGGAAGCCAGGCAGTGCCGTTATCCCCTTTAGAAGGGAACGCTCCGGACAAGAGGAGGGGGCTCCATCGTGGGGTCCGTGGCGGATGATGCTGGGTTCCCTGTGGTCCTTCTCCTTGTTAGGCCGTGCCTACTGTGATTATCACACTAAACTAGTGCTACCCCGAGCTTATCAGCTTCCTGCTCATCCAGCTGGGCACCCTGGGTGCCTCAGTGGGAGCGAAATCGGGAGTGCACACAAATGATAGGGAAGAGAGGGTCGAATCCTCTCTCAACCCCTTTGAGGTCTGGTGCACTTGGCTGTTTGTAGGGACTGGTATCAGTCACAGAGGTTACAAAGTGGGTTCTCATCCCCTTCTCCCTCATCTCTAAGAGAATTTGGATCTGGGTTATTTTGGAACAAACTGTCTGTGTATTTATTAATCTGTTGTGGAGGTGGGCTTTGCTAAAATCTCATTTTGATGTGGGGGTGGACGTCTCATTTGTGGTTCTTCTGTTAGGGCTGCTGTGAGGCATCCGAGGAAAACTACAGATTGCTTTTCTGATTGTCCTGGTACACTCTGCTTCTTCGGGAAAATTGAATTAGGATGGATACCTGGATTGCACCTGAAGGTCTGGGTTTCTCACTGCCAAATTATTTCTGTGGTTCCAGTTCAAGGAGCATCCCAGCTAAGACAATCTTGGAGGGAGTGGAGCTGGATTTTTACCCTGGAGTCTGGCAGTGCTCTCGTGTTTCTGCATGTACTTTGTGACATATCGGGATGCTCTTAGCTCTGCTAAAGGGCTGTGCTGTTGAGAGGGCCAGGACATGGCCCTAATTTAGGGAAAGTGGTCAGCTGAGCTTGCCCGGCATCTTAGTAGGGCCAAGAGTCTGGTACCATGAAAATCTGCTTGGGCAAGGAATTGTAAAACCAAACCTGCCCCGGGGGATCCCTTCATCCAGCCAGCAAACCTCAGGGCTTCACCCATTCCTTTGCAAGCCTCTCCTCGGAGCAGAGCTGTGTCTGTGCAGGCAGGACCGCTTCTCCCTTGCCATAAAAGCAAATGCCCTGTGCCCGGCAATATTCCTTGGTGGCAATTCCAGCAAGTGCTGGTAATGCAGTACTGATGGTGGGGTGACTTCAAAGCAGGGGTGCAGCCTGGCTGGGCAGGTGGGGAGCAGGCAGGGTCGGGGGGGCTCTCATTAATTCCATAGCTGGAGGAAGCAGCACGGCTCAAAGGCTGAGCATAAATTGTGAATTGCCATGAATTAGTCCTTCGGTGACAGATTTCTCCTCAGAGCCTGGCGCTTGCACAGGCAATTCCAAGCAGTGGGTGAAGGCAAAGAGGAGGAGGAGCTGCTCTCCTTTGGCTCTGCTCTGTGGCAGCTCTCCCATTACCCCATCGCTCACCCCTTGCCTTGTCATTACTTGATTCCTCTTTATTGCAATAAAATGAAGCCGTGCTTCGGGCTCCCGAGTTCATCCTCCAGCACGCAGCACTAACCCGGGTGGCTCGAGGCCAGGTGCTTCCCACAGGCTCAGCTGCTGGGAGCAGCTCTGGGAAAAACCTGCTGCTGGGATGGAGGCGTGGGCAGCTGCCTGGGGCTGAGAGGTCTCAGCATCACTCTGGAAGCACTCACACCCTCGTGTGCCAACAGAATGAGGGGTTTGTGCCCCTGTGCTGGGGACCCAGCTGTGCAGGTGGCCCAGAATGAGGGGTTTGTGCCCCTGTGCTGGGGACCCAGCTGTGCAGGTGGCCCAGAATGAGGGGTTTGTGCCCTGTGCTGGGGACCTGGCCATGCTGGTGGCTCCAATGGAATCCCTTGGGGAATGCCAAGGGTCAGCTGCTGTTGCTGCTCCCTACGGAAGAGCCCAAAGTGCCCATCGCTGCATTAAGGCTGGAGAGAGGCAGAAACAACCGATGTGAATTGCTGGTGGTTGTTTGGGTCCAACCTTTCAGCTCGCCTCGAGGGAGAGCAATGGATGAGCAGAGCCTGTGTCCTTGGCTGGCAGCTGCTGCTCCAGGGAGCCCTGGGGCCTGTGCCGGATGAGAGTGTGATTGGTGCCCGGGAGGCAGAGAGTGACAATTTCCATGGTGAGTGGGCTGGAATGTCCTTCCCATTCCTGACATATGGCTCTTGGGCAGCCCCAGCCTGTGCTCTGCGCTTGGCTGGATGGTCCCAATATCCAGCTCAGCATGGGCAGAGGCAAAATCCCTCACTTTTCCTGGGGAAGAGCAATAGCCCGGCGTGACCTGGAGAAAGGTCCCTGCAGGTCCAGCCCCAGGACAAGGGTGTTTGCCTGGGCTGAAGTCAGGGCTGGAGCAGGAGGTGAGAGCTGTGGGGAGCCTGGCAGGACTTGGCCAGTTTGGGCAGCCTTGCCAAGCCTTGGAGCCGGGAAGCTGGAAGTGTTCCCGCTCTCCTGGTGACACTCATCGCCCTTTCCCAGGAGGATCTGTCTTCGTCCTGGCTTTGCAGCCGGGAGCAGGATGCCCACTGCATCCTGCTGAACCTCTTCTCATGCCTGGGAAGAAAACCCCTTCTCCTGCCTGGAATCACTAGGACAAAACCTCGGATGGCCGAGGAAGGAGCTGTGCCCTTCAGCCACTGTCTCGATGGTCGGGCTTTGCTGCTCTGCCCTTTGCAGGGATTAAAGCAGCGCTTCCCCGTGGCTTCCTGGCTCCCAAAAAAGCCAGGTCACACCAGGGATGTGGCACATTGGCTGCTGACCTGGAAGGATATCAAATGGAAGGATTTAGCTTCTGGAGGGGACTTGTCCAAGGAACTCGTGGGTGCAGAAACAAAAAAGCTTTCCAAATACCAATGCTGTCTGTTCTGCTGCTCCTCAGAGGGAGGAAGTGGAGTGAAAGAGCACCTGACAGCAAAATGCTCCCTGAACCACAACTACTTCCCAGAATTCCCATTCCCAGCCTCTCTGAGGAAGGGTTTGACCATCTTTGAAGGTGTTTTCTAGTTCACTGGTGTAATCTGTGAACAGATTTTCTTGCCCTTCTCTCTGAGATTTGGCCCATGACCAAAAGTTTGGTTACCCCTTTTATACTCCAGATCCTTGAATCCCTGACAACTGGCCAGCTCAGGGAAGTGGAAAAACCTTTTCTTTTAAACCTTTCCAGCAATATTGACAAATCAGAATGTTCATGGGATCAGGAAAAAAGCAGTTTTACCAGTAGGAAGCCAAAAGGCAGAATGTCAAACCAAAAATGTGGAATTTGACAGAACTTACAAGAATATTTTTATGTAGTTATTGTTTTTTGTCTTTTCAGGGTGAGAGAGATTCCCTGCTCGTGAGCTGAAAGGCAAAGATTTTTTCCCAGCTCCAGTAGTGGCACCTTCTCTGCTGTCAGAATTGATGGTTCAGATTATCAAGATACTTCAGGCTTCAATACTTGTGCTCCCTTAATTGAGGTATTACAGATACTATGGATTTTTTTTTTAGTACATCCTTTACTTTTTGTTGTTTTCCACGGTTCAGTGGTTGCTTCTGTTGGTGAACTTAGAGTTCTACCCAGAAGGTAAACAGAAATCCTTAAATAAATAAAAAAAAAATGAAAGAAAGTGAGTCTAAATATAAATCTGTCAAAATCAGACTCTTCTTTCTTTGCAGCAGCGTTGAAGGGAAACAATCGATTGCCAGGATCTGCATCCAGAGAGGGAAGCGAGGGGGCCGGGGGGAGAATCCTCCTCATGGCTGTCAGGGGGGGATCCGGCAGCCGAGGGGCTGGGTGTCCATCAAGGGTGTGGAGACAGATCCATGGACTGTGGAGAAAAACCGCGTGGGGGAAGTCATGGCTCGGCTGAACTCCTGAACAAAAGTCCCACAAACTTCCATGGATTTCACGCTTGGGGGGGAAAAGGAGAAAGGAATGTTCTTTTTTGCTCTTTGGCCGAAGCGTTTACTTGTCCTCCAAGTCAGCTCAGTGGAAGACGCAGAAGATCCAGTGTCTCTGTTGCTGGGAGATGTGCACCCAAAGGCACAGGCAGCTTTGGGAATTCTTGCCCTTGCCGAAAGTCACAGAAACTGGATTTCCAACAAAAACTTGGCATCACTTTTGGTGGTCACTTAATCCATAAAGCACCGTGCTTCTCTTCCCCAGCTCTTCCCTTGCAAGTCTTCCCTTGCTTCCTCTTCTCCGTAGGCACTCTGGCAGTCATTCCAGTTCATGGAATGTTGGGCTGTGGCTGAAGCATTTCAGTCTTTACTTCTTTTTTACCAGGGGAAAAAAAAAAATTCTTTTTGTTTCTTGTGGAAAAGTTGAGACAAAAAATGGTTTTCATTAGAAATTCCCAGGGGGAAGGAATAGCAGACGGAATCCTGTTCTCTGACTAACTCTTCTTTCAAACGCTGAGGCAGAGTGAATCTTTTATAAGCTGTTTTAAAGCAGGGATTGTAAACAGAATTGTCCATGAAAATGGAGAATGTCTTGCACATCCTAAAAAGTGCTGGGCTGTTGTTGTGCAGGGGCTGCTCCCGCTCCACCTCCTCTGATTAAACACCAACACACCTCGTTTAAGCAAAGCCTCCAGGCAGCTTTCCATATTCATGAGACAAGGGCTTTACCAGGAAAGGCGGCTTTTTGGGGGAGCGTCAATATGAATGTTACAGTCTCTCTGCTCTTCGTATTGTCCCCTAAACTGTCAGAGTGAAATTGTAGGAGATAATGTACAATTATGCTGTCACTGAAGTGCGTGGAGCTGTCTGCAGGAGCTTCGGAGAGAGATCCTTCTAGGAATGGCAGGGCTGCCTGCTCCCACCTCTGCTGGGCTTCAAAGATGGGCTGAAAGCTGCATTTCACCCTGTGTGTGAGGCTGCCTGAGACTCGGGAGTGATGTGTTCTCCTCGTCCTCTTCAGCCAGGAAAGCATGGCAGATGTTGGGAGTGGAGCTTCCAGAGGTGCAAGAGAGGAGATCCTAATAAGTTTCAGGAATGACTCAGGATGACTCGGAGACATTTTGTGTCATCCTAAGGACGTGGAAACACATCCCCTGCTCCTCTGGCTGGTATGGGTGGGTTTTGTGTAGGTGGAGAGCTTGGGGATCCCATCTTGCATGGTTCCTCCTTGCACAAGGACCAGATTTGGGGTGCAGTTTTGGGTGAAGGAGTTTTTGGGCTTGGGAGTGAGGGGTTTGCACACTGCTGAGGTTTTGGAGATGGAACCCTTCTCTCATCACCTGCTGTGTTTCTTGGTTTAAGTCACTGATAAGTTCTGTGAAGGAGTCTCTGGTGACAAAGTGGAGGTGAGGCTGTGACATTTTGCAGCCCTGGGGACAGGCTCCTCTTGCCTCTTTTGTTTTTGTGAGCGATGTCCTCACTTAGGGGTAAATAATATTTTTCATTCTATTTATTATTAATTTCCCCCATGTAATGTTTAAACATGCTCAATATTTAAAAATATCTCATGCTCTGGAATGGGCAGAGCTGGGGGAGCTGCTGAGCCTGGGGCAGCACTGACAGGAGTGGGAGAGCAGGATGGGGAAGGGTTTAACTGCCCTGTCAGTGCTGGAATGGGTCAGCCTCCTCCTTGCCACTGGGAATTGCAAGAGTCTGTCCTCTGAGCTGTTCCAGCCAGAACGAGGATGGTTCTGGGGTGGCATTTGTTTAGGATCCCTATGGAGTTGCAGTAAGTGTCACTTGCAGGGATTGCTGACCCACAAGGTCTCTTTCACCTCTTTATTCCTCCCCTCTGAGAAGATAAAATCCACTTATGCTTGACAGGCCCACTTTTATAACAGCATGGAGCCAGGCTGGTGGGGTTGGGATCACACAAGTTTGGGATGAAGCTCCTTCTCAGCTGTGCAGTGCCAGAGGGTTGGGAAGACCTTGCAGAGAGGGGCTCCTCTGCCCCATGCCAGGCATGATCAAGCTGCCCAGGGCTCTGTTGAACCTCATTCTCTCCTTCTCCCAGGGCTGGAAGCTGATTTGCTCACTTGTGAGGTGCTGGGAGGAAGGCTGGGCTCCAAACCCTGGCTCCTGGTGAGCCAAGACGAAGGAGCGCGGAAGAGCGGTGGATAAGAAAAGCCTCCTGTTGCCAAGCAGAGCAGTTTTATTGCAAGTCTTAACGGTATTTATTGCGCTTTCCAAGAGCCCCAGAGCCAGATTTCGTGTAGTTCAGCTGTCACTAAAAGGCAAATGTACAGTTCTGGCCCTCCCGGCCTTGTTGACATCCTGGAAAATGAGATTCCTGCGCAGCAAAGAGCCAGCAAGCAAATACCCCTCCCCAAAGCGTGCTGTCTTCAGATCCCAGAGCAAAACCTGGCACTTGGGAAGCTGTGCTTGGGTTCATGGGTACTGATCATCTGTCCAAATTCTTCCTGGCTTGTTCAGGCTGTCTCTGAGACCCACAAGGCTTGGCCCGAAAATCTCCTATTCAATGGCATTGATCTCGTGGTAGCGAGCTGTTTCATTTAATTGTTCTCTCTTGTTTCCCTGGGCATTTTCACTCCTTCCCTGACACGAAAGCCTGTCCTTGCTGGCCAGAGTATCCCCAGGTGGGGTCCCCTGGCTGGCAGGGCTGGAGGTGTCTGGGGAACATCTCTGGGAAGGGCATGAGAAGAGCAGCACCCCTCCATCAGCCAGTGTTTCACAGAGCAGTCTTTGTGCTGACAGGAGAAGAGCAGTGGGACTGTAAGTCTGTGGCTTTTTCCCCAGGGATGTGGGACAAGGGGATGTCCAGGGAGCAGGCACAGTGAGCCTGAGGCCACTGCTGGGCACTGGAAAAAAAAGGAGAAGCCTTTGCCTGAGAAAAAGTGTCTGCTCTTGTCTTCTGTATTTTTCCCCCCCCGTTACCATTAAGATAATTAAATCAGAGGTTATGATTGCGGCTGGGGAAGGAGAAGTGTCAGACAGCCGTCCCTGGGTGGGGTCGTTGTACCTTCCTTCCTCCCACAAATGCCACCTCTGAGCAAGCATCCGGCCTCGCTCCTCTCTCTGTTTAATTTATGAATAAATAATTGCAGCGGCGGAGAATAAATCAGGCGGCTCTGGCTGCGCTGACGCTTTGAGGCGGCTCGCTGCTGTCCCTTCATCCCGCCCAGAGCGATGCCTGGCAAAGCGTGCAGCATCCCTCCCTCTGCCCCTTCCCTCCTTCCCGCTGCCCATTGTCCGCCCCAGCGCCAGCTCGCAGGCCTGCCCCCTCCTTTAATTCCCTGCTGGGGGCTGCTGTCCCAGGCCACACAAGTGAAAGCATTCCCGAGGCTGAACAAGGCTTCCCGAGGGAGGGCGGCCAGTGGGAACGGCGCAGGGGGGGCATTTATTATCCTTTACAGACTCGGCTGACTGCACTCTTTGGGGGAAGGTTTCTCTGGGATGGTTTTGTGGTTTTCTTTCCAGTGCCGTGGGACTGAAAGACGCTGGGAGCACGGGGTGGGGGTGTGTGTGTGGGGATGCTCTGTAGGGCATGGCAGGGCTTCGGTACAATCAGGTGTAGATTTATGGTCCTTTTTCCCTCAGAGCCAACAGGTATCGGTAAGGAAAGACTTCCTGGTTTGTTTCCAGTTAAAATCAGCGGCCAGGGCTGTTGTCCTGGGCATGAAGTGGTGTGGAGGTGCTTTTTTCAATGCAGACAGGGCTTCTGACAACACTGGTCCTCACAACAAGGAGCAAAACTTTTTCCTGACCCAACTACAGAGGCGAGAGGGTGGATCTGAGGCTATTGGGAACAGCCTGGGATGCTGGAGGCTCCCTCAGGGATTTGTTGTGTTCCTCGGCCCGCTGTTGATCTCTGTTTTACCCCAAGCAGAGCTCGTCAGTGCCCAGCATCCCCCACACAGTGCCTGAGAAAGTACGGAACGAGCTGGCAGCAGGGCCAGCCCAGGTGAGAATCCTTTGCCAGACGGATTTTCCCAAGGCCTGTTGGATGTGACCATTCGGTGCAGGTGCCACTTCTCCATGCATGAGACTCGTCAGGCACATCTGACATCAGTCTCAGAGCAGCTGGCAGGGGTGTGAGGCTGTCCCTCCCCCAGCACAGGCTGTTTGCATCCTGCACCCTTTCCGCTGGCAGCTCCCCATCCCAGCTGCTATCCCAGCTCCTGTCTGTCCTGCACTATCCCATGAGCCATGTGCTGCTCATGCTCCAAATGCTTCTTCCGTAGCTGTTGGATGGGAGCAAGAGCAGAAGAGAGGGGTGGCCACGCTCTATAAAATGGAGGCAAATGGGAATTTGTGTGTCTGCAGCTTCCCAGGGTGTTCCTGCTAATGCTGGGGTTAGATGTGGTGTTACTGTAGCACCAAATGCATGGGAGAAATAAATGAGATTGGGAGATTTGTCCAAGAGAGCCAGAGAGGGCCTTTTGGCAAGGACATGAAGTGACAAGGCAAGGAGGAATGGCTTAAAGCTGAAAAGGGCAGGTTGGGATGGGATATTGGCAAGGAATTGTTCCCTGTGAGGGAGGTGAGGCCCTGGCACAGGGTGCCCAGGGAAGCTGTGGCTGCCCCTGGATCCCTGGAAGTGTCCAAGGCCAGGCTGGACAGGGCTTGGAGCAGCCTGGGACAGTGGAAGGTCCTTAAGGTCCCTTCCAACCCAAACCATTCTCAAATTCTATGATTTGGGAGCTGAAAGGGGACTGTGTAAGGCCACGTGACACCCAGCCAGATGTGTGCTGCTGGCTGCCCTTCCTCGGGACCAGCCAGGCCCCCGTGGAGCATCCTTTAATGGACTGGTGATTGCTCCAGGTGCTGTAGCATGTGTGGAGCAGAGCCAGGAAAAGAGCCCTGGGACAGGGGAAAGGGCACATGGAGACTTCTGCACCGATACTGACCCACCCCAGCTGAGGGATATTCAGATATTGGAGGAGAGGTCACAACAGCAAAAAAACCCCATTGCTCTGGGAACATCTCTGCTCAGGAGTACTCAGGAGCCAATCCCAGCACGGAGCTGGTCTCTCCGAAACCTGGGCATGCTCCTGCAGCTGGGCCACAGCCACCTGCCAGGCTGGAATGGCAGCCTGGGGATTGTATGATCTGGCAGTGGGTTTGTGGCTCAAACCCACCCGGCACCTCAGCAGAGCCGCTCGTTGCACCTCTCCCAGGAGAAGAAGAGAAATACTTGTCTCTCATCTCTATTCCTACTCCAGGGCTTTGCATCTAATTTTGCAGTTCTGTATAAACTTTGATATTGCTGGATGGTGTTCTCTGGGAGTTGCATCTAAATCTAGAAACACTCTCTAAAAAACACTCTGCATACATTTCTTTCTTTTAATTATTTTTTTAACCCTGAGCCAATCCGTTTTGGGTGAAGTTCTGGGCCACATTAGACTTCAGCTTCAGGAAACCGGAGAAATGCATGATGTCATCAATTGTGTGCCATCACAGGCTCTTGAAATGCCATCAGACTTGCTAAATATTCAGTGTATATTTTCTGTCTCAACAGACTGTGTTGGCTGAAACTGCCTATGCAAATGAAAAGCTGTACCTCTTCAATAGATTGTTAGGAGCTGATCCTGAATAATTGGGGTTGAACGGAGCAGTAGGTGGGAGAAGTCAGCAGAGGCAATAATTAATCAAGAGGCTTCTTGTCTAGGCTGGCTGTGGATCCCAGAAAACCCTCTGTGAAGACAGGACAGGCTCCGTGGAGCCTGATGTTCCTTCCCAACCATTGCAAATGCCTTGCAGGAGCTCGAGTTATGCAAAAACCCTTTTTTAGGTTTTGCCCAGCAACTCCCAAGGGAAGCCTGTTAGAAAGTCTCAGCATGTGTTTCTAAACTCCAGTTTGTATTAATTCTCAGCTGCTTTGTTCATCGACTGGAATGGCTCTTTCCCCCCTTGTTTTCCTCCCTTCCTTTTTCCTTCTCCAGTCCTCCAGGTATTTCCAGACCCCAGCCATGTCCCTTCTTGGCTTTTGTTTTGCTGGACTAAGTGAGCCGAGCTCTTTTCATCTCCCCTCAAAAGGCAAAGCTGTTCCTTGTATCACCACTATTTTGGCAGGTCTTTTTGATCTGGAGTGGGCCCAGTCTCCCAAATCAGAGCTCTGAAAGATGACAGCACCCTTTCCACGGAGATGTTGGATGCTGGGATGGGGGGTGCGAGAGCAAGGAGCCCACATTCCAACCACAAGCCCCAGAGGGAAGCACAGCACGGCCAGAAACAAGAAGCAAGGAACTTATTTCACGCTCAGGCAAGTCCCTGATAAAGGAAGAATTTTTCCTGTTGTAAAATGGGATATATGCAAAAAAAGTAGAATTGCTTCATCTGGGTGATTGTTAAGAGTTAATCGATAAAATAACAGTTTCCACCTTTTTATGAGAAATTAGCTGATTAGAAACTTGATTAATGGGATGATTTTTCATGAGTGTAATTAAAGCACTGCATGGCTTCTCGTGTAATTGATATTTAATGCCTACATGGAAAGCTGCTTTTCTATAAGGAACAGTGTTGGGTTGTATTTTTTTTTTCAATTAAGCACCTGTGGGTTGGGCAGAGGACAGGCCAAGGGGCTCATCAGCAATGGGGAAGGAGGGAGAGGAGGATGGGATGCAACTGGTCAGGACATTCCTAGAGAAATGGGAAATTTTCAATGTTTCAGAGCCATGCATGGGATAAGACAGCTAGATTGGAGTCTGTAAGCAGCAGAGACAGTGGGTTTTCTTCTGAGAACAGAGGTCTGATGAGTCTAAGCTTCAAAGGACCAACAGAAAATCCAGAAACAGCACCCCAGCTTCTCTTGGAGGATGATAGAAGAGCCGGGAGTCATCCCTCCAGTATCCCTCTGACACTTGGTGAGAAGTTCAAGGGAGCTTGGTAAAAGTATGGTGGTGCTGCTTCTCCTGTTGTTCTGTTCCAGGTCTGGCACTGAGGAGGCCTCCTCAGCCAGGCGTGGTGCCTTGGTGTGTGCTTGTCCTGGAGGAACTTCCCTCGTGGGCTTTGTCTGTAAAATCTTGGACCGTTTCCCAAGAGAGGCAGTGAAGCCTCGGCAAAGCTGGATGATTTTTCTGGAAGATCTGCTCCAGCCCAATGGGAAAGAGTATCTATCTTGTGTTCCCAGGGCATCAGAATCCATAATTTCTGTGGTCTTCCCTGGCCTTGAGGTCCCTTAACTCTCCAGCTAAAATGAATGTGCTGGATGTCACAGAATCCCAGAGCGGGTGAGGCTGGAAGGGACCACAGTGGGTCCTGGAATATTCCCAGTCATGGAGCCGCCCCACTCTCTCTGGACAATCTGTTCAGTGCTCAGTCACTGCACAGGAAGAGGTCTTCCTCCTCTTCATCTGGAACTTCCTGGGCATCAGTTTGGTGCCCGTTGCCTCTTGTCCTTGTGTCCTGGTCCCTTTGCCTTGCGGCTTCTCTGGCAGTGCTTGTGGCCTGTGCTCATGTGAAAAAGACCCGGCCAAAAATCTGGGACAGGCTCTGTGCCAATTTTAGCAGTTTTTTGGCAATGATGAAGGATGTGAAGAGATATGATGGAGGAACAGAGCATTGCCAAATGTCCACATACACGTTCTTAGGCTGTAGCTCACACTGAGTTACATAATCTTAGATTACTGGGACATTCCAGTACCTGAAGGAGTTGACAAGAAAAATGGAGAGAGACTGTTTACAAGAGTCTTGAGTACTGGGATGTGGGGTTCCCACTGCCAGAGAGCAGGTTTAGATGGGATGTTGGGACGGAATTGTTCCCAGTGAGGGAGGTGAGGCCCTGGCACAGGGTGCCCAGAGAAGCTGTGGCTGCCTCATCCCTGGAAGTGTCCAAGGCCAGGCTGGACAGGGCTTGGAGCAACCTGGGATAGTGGAAGGTGTCCCTGCCCATGGCAGGGGGTGGGACTGGATAAGCTTTAAGGTCCCTTCCAATCCAGGCCATTCCATGATTCTCTGACACCCTGTATGCATTTCCTCCACTAAAGAGAAAATGTTTGGTCTTGCCCACCGTGTCCTCTGTCCCTTTTAATTAGCAGCATTAATCCAGATTTCCTTCCCTGACAGAGGTTTCCAGCCCTCACTGCAGGGAAGCTGTGAGGGATCACACCAGTGGATGAGCCTGAGGCTCACTCCTCTGGAAAAGCAACTCCAAATCTCCTCCCATCCCAGATTTTGTCTGTGTGTTGGGCAGCACGGGTGGCAGCTGTGCTGGGAGATCGGGAACCCGCCACTGATGCATTATGAACATTTTGTTTTGTTTTCCTTTTCCTCGGAGTGAGAGTGTTGGAAGGTGGGAAGATGGTGCTAAATTGTGTTTCTTGCACGTCTGTTGAATTACAACATGTCTGAGTGACCTCCTCGAAGAGTCAGACAGGCCTTGGCACAACATCATAACTCTCAGGCACTCAGAAATGCACACAAACACTGTGGTGCACCGGCAGGAATTCCAGACCTCACATGCTGGGTGATGGATGCTGCTGGGGGGCCCAGCAGCTGCCCACATCCACAGGAGAAGGCCTCTCCTCTTTTGTCCGGGAGCAAAATGTTAATGAATTCCCCTGGAATGGCAGAGCAATCAGTGGTGGGTTTTAAAGCTGATAGCCCTGATCGCTTCTGAGAGAGATGCTCTGGAAATCCTTGATGGCCCAGGCCAATCTGCAGCCTCTTTTTGCCTTGCAGTCAGCCAAACAGCAAGAAAGCTTCAGCACGGAAAGTTTGCTTGTCATTTTTATTCTAAAGCAATGGAATGTGTGGGATATGCCAAATCTGCTCTATTAGGATTCCATTAAATCCTCTTTTTTTCCTTTTTATTTTAAGCTGAGCATGCATACAAACCTTTATTTTCTCTAATTGTAAACCAGAAATGTTTTTACTCTGCCTTCAGATGACATTCTTTAAAAAGTAAACTCCACCAAACAAACACTTTTATCCTGAAGCATCATCTCTGAGTGCTGACTTCTTGTTTTGGTAGAAAATATTTCCTTGTCTCACTGCAAGCTTGGAGATGGCAGAATTTTTGAGGGTTGTGGTGTACGATTCGAATTCCAAAATGTCTGTTTCTGGGAAAGGGCGGAGCCTCCCAGTATTCCTGCAGCTCTTTCCGTGGGCGACCTGGGGAGCGAAGCTTCACATTGTGATTGTGTGTGTTGTGCTGGTAACTCTGGTGTGAACGCAGCGAGAGACCCCAGGGAGAAACAGCCCCTTTGGACTGAAATTGGGTCTTATCCGAGAGTATTAATTAAAATTGTGGCAAATTTAGTCTGGGCATAACTGCAATTATTTGGTTCCATTCACCATCCCTCCTTGGCTGGCACTGCTACAAGAGCTCACTGTTACTGGCGGAGGGACCGCTTCCACATCCCGGAGTTTGCTTCTTAATCTTATTTGGATAGCTGGCAGATGGAGAGGCGGTCACTGCCTCTCTTTGCGTGGCTGACACCGGAACAGTCTCAGTGCTCCTTACTCCAGAGTTTGTGCTCAGACCAGAGCAGGCTTTGAAATGGGTCGGAATTCCACAGTCTGTGTGCCAAAGCTTGGCTTGGGATGGCTGTTTCAAGGGAGAAACTTGGCTGAAATGGCCATGAGAGTAACCCCAGCTGTGTGGAAATGTCACCTGTGAAGCAGCCTGTGGCAGTGTTTGTGCAGCTGCCAGGATTGGGGTACAGATCTCCTGTCTGTGAGGGCTCCAGCGCCGTGGGAGCTGCGGTCCGACGGGGAAACTCTCACTGTGGAAAGCGTTACTGGTACGAGCCCTTGCCAGTTATCCGTCAAGTGCTGATGGATAACAGCAAGATGAGAAACACGTTCAGTGGTCTCCCTGAAATAATTCCCGAGGCTTGTGTCTCCCACAGAAACTGGGGATGGTGCAGGCAGACTGTACCTCACCAGATGTGGGATGAGGAGGCTGAGCTGGCTGTCTCAGCTGCTGCTTCTCTTATTTATTGATGTGGTGTCCTTGGGAACGTGGCTCTCCTTGGGAATGTGGCTCTCCTTGCTGCTGGGGGACAGGGAGTCATTAAAGTCTTTTGAAGGAGAGCAGGAGAAACTGGAGCTGGGCTCAGAACTGATCTCCAAGATGTGGTTTTCAATCCTTGCAGTGAGCTCCCGTGTCTGTTGCTTACTTTGATTGAATTCTTCCAGGGTTTTTCCCCTCATTTTCAGGTTCAGTCCATGGACAGGAGCGTTCTGATCCGAAGTCCAGATGTTGGAGAACAGATGTGCCGCCCTGAGATGGCCCAGAGGACTCATCCAGGTACTTGAATTACTACTCTGTGATTAATTGCCATGAGTCCCTCTGTGCATCTCTTCCTATTTCCAAGGCAAGGTTATTCCATGGGAGGTTGCTTGGCTCCGTTGGCTCGTGCGTGGTCGTGGCTGAGCCGTGGGTGCCATTGATCCAGTAAAACCTCTGTGTGTTTGCTCTGCTACCATTTTCGAGGGCCAGCTCAGAACAATTTGGGCACATCTTCAGTTTTCCTTGGAGGAATGTGGCAGGGACAGGACAGGCTGCCCAGTGCTGCACTTCCAGCACGGCCACGCTCGCTCGTGCTTTGGCAACGAGCAGGGAATTTCTCACTAATCACAACGCAACGAGAGGGAAGAACAAATTAATTATAAAGATTTTTAAAAAGTCCAGGCACTTTTCATTTTCCAAAGTGCCCATTCTCTTTTATTCTCTATTCCTCCAAAATATTGTCTCGTTGGATTTCTTCTGTTTCCTCGATGCTGTTGTTGTTCTGTGGATTCCACGTCACTCAGCAAATGCCTCCTCTCTCCTTCCAGCCAACTTGCACAATACATTACAATTACACAATTACGCCGTTGTAATCAAATAATTAAGTTGCACATTAAACACGCATTAGAGCTCACAAAGGAAGGAGCTTCAGACATGGGCATGGAATAGGAGGGAGTGAGCCAGGCAGAATTGGTGCTAATTGCATCTTGCGTTTAATGACTCAGGGACTCCAGGTTTTTGGTCTCAGGTGGCAAAATGGCAGTGGACTGAGGCTGCCGAGGTTTAAATAAGCAGGCAGGTTTAGTGAGTGACTTCCCTGTGGAGAGAAACAAGACTCGGTGACCAAACACGCCCAGAAAGAAAAAGGGCATAATTGGGAAGCCCGTTGGATTCTAGTCTATTGAAATCCACTTTAACTGAAGCTCAAGATCAGCTCTCCCAGGAAAAAGAGGACACCTGTCCTTCACCAGCATGGGACTCAGCTGGTCTGGCAGGAGAAGGCTGTGAAGTCTTTGGGGTGTCGTTACTTTAGCAGTGGGGTTGGGATGTCTTTGGGGTGTCGTTACTTTAGCAGTGGGGTTGGGATGTCTTTGGGGTGTCATTTTAGCAGTGGGGTTGGGATGTCTTTGGGGTGTCGTTTTAGCAGTGGGGTTGGGATGTCTTTGGGATATTATTTTAGCAGTGGTAGGGGAGGAGTGAATGAGTTGGTGGATAAGTCATAAACATGGGTGTTTTCTCCTTTTTTTATTTGTTGATAGAGGAAAAATAACACCCAGCAGACCCAGATCTGTGTTCTGGCCTCATCCTGACTCTAATTTGATCCCACCCAGAGCCTCGTGGCAGGGGGCAGTTGGGATTCTCCATTCAAGGCAGATCCAAGAGGCAAAAGCTGTGGTGCCACTGCTCCTAATTCAAACCCTTTGAGATGAGGTCTGGGACAAAAGAGAGCCCTGGGCTGGTCATGCCACAACTAAACAGCAGAAATCTGCTTTTTCATACAAATTTGGGTGAATTTTTCAAAGGATTCTGTGGGAGTATTGGACAAAACCCCTCTTCTGATGTCTACCATAGCTGGGGAGTGGCAGAAGGAGCTGAGGTGACATGCTTGCTTTCCCACCAGGTTTCAGAAGGGGGCTGGAGAACAACTTGCAGACTTTGGCTTCATTTCTGCAGCAGTGACTGCAGTCTAGGGAAACTAGAGGTCAAATCTGAGCAGAAATTGCAGGCACGGAGGGAGGACTCTGGAGAATGAGAGCAAATGTGTGCCCAGTTGGATATGCCAAGTTAAAGGCGTCTGTGTGGTCGGTCTTTGCAAGTAGGATCACGGTCCCTTCCTAAAAACTTTGGTTATTAAGCCTTTAAGAATTTAGTTTTTAATGGGAACTTTAATCTTGTAATTAAAGGCCAATGTTTGTGCTCAGTAATTGCACAGAGGGGAGAAGGAATGTTCTCTGCTGCATGAATCAGCACTGGAAGGGGAAGAGTGTTTATAAATCAGGAACCAGCAGGTTGCAGCAGCCTGGAAGGCTTCTCCCTCCATAGTGACCTATGGCATGACGTGTCTTCGGCCTCTCAGGAAATCCAAGTGGCCGAAGGCAGCAGGAGCCGGCTGGGAAGTGAGGAGATCAGTTGAGGACCATCAGGCCACTCGTCACTCTCCGGTACCACTCCCATCGCTCCGCACCAGCCCTTCAGGGAATGTGCAGAGCTCTCCTGGGATTCCCACCACGCCACTGTTGTGTCCTATGGCCTGTTCTAGAGTCCTGCTGGAGCTGTGGTCCCTCTCCTTGCTCAGAGCTGTCCTCGTGCCCCCACACAAACTGTGCCTGTCCCATGTGGAAAAAGGTCACAGCAGCATCTCCGCTCCAGGAGTTGGGAACTGGGGAGGGAGATGTGGTGCAGGAACACAGAAACTCCAGCCACACTTCAGCACCATATTTTCCCCTAAAAATGAGAAGAAAACCCAGTCCTGCAGAATCTTCCCAAATCGTGGCTTTGAGCGCACATATTCACGCTTAAATAAAAAAAAAAAAAGAAAAAAAATTGCTGAGCTTTAGAAAAAAAGCTCTTTGATGTATTAAATCTGATTGACTGGGTTCCTGGAGCACGTATAGACTTCACACAATGCAAATGGTGCTGATTAGATAAGATGGTGTTTAAAAGGAAAAAAAAGCCTAGCCATAGAAAGAAGATGCAATTGGATTAGCAGATCCAAGGCTGTAAGTGCAGATCGAATGGGCTATAAACAATTTAAGGCTTGGGAGAAGGCCAGTGCTGCTGAGTGTTCATTTATAGTCCACTCTGCTGGCTCTCTAATCCAAGAGGAGAAAGCAAGGAAGAAGAGGAAAAAAGTCTGGGAAGGGTTATTTTTCACACTGAGACCTCCTCAGGTCATCTTCAAAGATTTCTGAGCATCTCTGCATCCACCCAACATTGTATACATACTTAAAAAAAATAGATATATCTGTATTTAGCCGCTGAAACCCCAGAGCTGTGTGTTTATTCAGCCCTCCTGCCCCTCTTGGCTGTTTATGTTTGCATCTGTCTTGTCTGAATCTTGTTCTTGTGTCCACATCCAGGTGAATGGCAGGAGATCCCCGAGTGAACCACCAAGGCACCTCTGGCTCTTGCACCTCGAATGTGGCTTTAAAAACAACACTCCCAATCACTCCTCACTGGGGTTTCCTTTTGCAGACAGCCAATGGAGTCTCCTTAAGAATTTCTGAGAGTTTTTCTGGGTGCATGAATTAATTGCTTGGCTCCTTGGAGCTTCGCTGGCTGGAGAGGGATGCTGGAGGCTCGTGTAAGTATTCCCGTTTTCTTACAGCACTGCTTCTGGGAGTCCAGTGTTTATGTAACTCCTATTAAAGCAAAAGGGATTCTGAGGAGAAGGGAAGAAGAAAAGCCTGGGAGCTGAAGCTGGATATACGCTGAGGTTGTGAAATCAGACCAAGTGCCCATCCTCAGGCTTTTTGGATAGTGAGTGATGGGACTGAATTCCCACGGGGTGACTCTGGAGATGTCCATGGGGGCAGATCTTCATGTCCCTGCTGTCTGAAATATTCATGAAATTCCTTTTCAGAGAGAAAAATCCCCAGCAAACAGTAAATAATTGTCTGACACATGGAAGCAGGGACACTCACTTTCTTCTGGGGATGGTTTTGGCTTCTGTTTAACAGCACCTACAAATCTGAAATACCAGAACCCTTTGCAGAGGGGAATTTCTGGTTGCCTGAATGGTTTTGATCCCCTCCGTAAATCTGTGTGGAGAGACATTTTTCTCACTGTTCTTTATTTCCTACCCTGATTTCTAACCTGTCTTCTCATTTGTTTTATGTCCCTGTCCTTCACTGGGGGATGGCATCACCTCCTAACATAGCGGGGTCTGCCAATTCTGTTATTTGCTCTTTGCTTCTTTTTCCAGCTCATTAATGAAGAGGTGACAACAGACGGGTCTGGGAGGGATCTCTGCCGAGCCCACCAGGCACATCTCCCCTTCCTGACATGTTGCTGTTTGTCACTTTGCCTGGTTTATGGTTCCTCACTCCCTTCCTGAAGCACACGCCTTTTCTCATGTCCAAGTCAATTTGAGCAGAGCATCAGCGTGATCTTTCCTGGGATACTGGCTCAAATGTGTTTCTAAAGCTGAAATACAGTTTTCTCCTTCAGCTGGATGGAAGAATGGAGCATGTTGGACCAGGTAGGGGCTGAAAAATCAGTGTTCTGATTATTGCAGGCCACGTTTGTTGTGGAGGATGACTCAGCCTTGGGAACCCTGTCTGGCACGTGTCCCCATCCTGGTGGTCTCTGCTCTCAGTAGTGGCACTGGCTGCAGCTCTCGGCCACAAGCAGCCGGTGAGGTCTGACAGGGACAGCCAGCCCTGCTCCTCAGTGTCCCTCTCACAGGGATGGGCTGTCCCAGGGGAGTGGCAGGCAGGGAACCTCTGTGTCCTACAGATATAAGCTACAACAGGGAGGAACTGAAGGTCTTGGGGCAAGCAAAGCTAAGAGGAAATGTTCCAACACAGTTCATCCACCCATCATATCCCAGCTGAGAGCTTCACCCCATGAGAGACTGGACTGTGACCCCCCTTGCCTTGAGAGGCCCCTTTGGGATGTGGTTGCCACCAGCAAGGTGAGAACAAGGTGATAAATTTCATGTGACAGGTCTCAGATAGAAGCGTGGCTTGGCTTTCCACCCCTCCCTTGGCTGGGACAAAGCTTGGGCACAGGGAGGAAGCCTTTGTCTGTCCCTCCTCGGAGCCAGCAGGATGTCCCAGAGTGGCCGTGCTCCGGAACGGCCTCTGCTCGCGCTCTGGCAGAGCTGGGATTTACCTTATGGCATCTGATGATTTTCCCTCCTCCCTAATTGGTTCCGTTAATTTATTGTGGACAGGAGCTTGTTCTGCCAAGTGCTGATTGCAGAGGTTATTGTTTCTGCCCTTTTCAGAGCACAGCAGGAAACCCTTCAATTCCGTCACATGAAAAACAAGGCAAAGACAGCCAAAAGTTTTTGGGCTGGATGTGCACCCATCATCCCGTGCGGTGTTTGTGCCACAGAGCATGGGCTGCCATTTCCTTCCCTGTGCAGGGGGAAGCCTCCTGTCCATGGGATGGGGGCTTGGGTTCCTCCTCACCATGATGAAATGGTGTCCTTCACCCTCTGAGCCATTCAGGTCCGGATTTGGGAGGTAGGATGGGTGTATTCCAAAGGCTGGCAGCTGGTGAAGTGATGCCATCCCCTGTGTGGGAATTCTTCCTGCCCCTGGGCATGTCTAGCAACATCTCTCCAAGGAGCAAGCCTGGGCTGGCACAAAGTGGTGGCACCTTGTCCCCCACTGTGGTTTCTCGCAGTGTCTGATGCCGCCTTCCCCACCCCGTGGGTGAATCACTGTTGTTCCCAGGTTCTCTGAGCTGGCTGTAGCCCATCCTTCCCCGGGTGAAGGGAGCCAGGAACGCTGTAATCTGGAAGGGTTTTCCTGCCTGCAGAAGTTGGGTACCGTGGGTGAAGTGGGATGTCTCACAGCCAGGCTTTTTTCCAGCGCGGGAGAGAAGGAACAGTTGCTGCTTGGCCATTTGCTGCCAGGGCTTCAGCATCTGCCTGGATTAATCTGGATTTCATGGTGAGGAGCAGCCACTTAGCCCAAGTGCCTGGTGTTGCAGTTCTGGTGGATTTTGAAGGTGAAAAGCCTGGAGTCTTTCAGGGGGGTTTCTGCCAAGCTGTAAAGCTCATCCCGGTTCTCCACGCTGCTGGAAAGCCTGGTGGAGCTCTTCCTCCTTCATGGGGCCATAGGTGCTCCTGCCACGCCTGTGAGCATCCTTTCCCTGTGCTTTCCACAGTCTCTGTCCCCTGGGGCTCTGTATTTGCACTCCCAGGCTTTGTTCCCACTGCAGGGTTTACTCTGGCTCGTTTCCTGTTTATCTCATATCATGGCTGGTGTTTGTTTTCGTTCAGCAGCTCAGAAGCTTTTGGAAGTGAGTGTTTATAAACAGAGGGATGTTTGGGACCACATTTGGATCCAGCAGCAGACTCCAGGGGTGTTTTATACCGATTATGGGGATGACTTTGTGCTGTTTCTTCCCTGCCCTCTGGCCCAGTATCCTTCTCGTTCCATCTTTTCCACAGAGCTCAAACTTTCCCCTCCTCTTCAGCTCTCTCTGGTCTCACTCCCAGCAGGTACCCAAGGCCAACCACCCCTCACTGGGCAGATATGCACAGAGGAACACATTAATGACACATATTTCATTCTATTCCATGAACATGATAAATGTTTTATCCTAAGTTTTATCAGCATCCTGTTTCCCCTATACAGAAAGTCTGGCTGGCACCTGCGGGCAGCACTTGCACGTGAAAGAAGCACCATTAAAATCTAGATTTCAGGGAAGGAGTGCATATATCAAATTTAAAGGGGCTTTTGAGCTTAAGATATAAAGGCAAATTACATTTTATAGTGTGACTTTAATAGCTGAGGAGCTTTGCAGGCAGCGAGGTGGCTGGTGGCAGCTCAGGCAGTATGTAGGACACCGTGCCAGCCATATGTGTCGCCATATCTCACACGCAGCCTTGCAAGTCATTGCTTTTTATTGAAGGCAGGAATTTGCCAGGATGTCAAGGCTGTCTTCTGCACTTTTGAAGAAGTGCCATGCTGTCTGTAATCCCCAAAAGCTGGTGACAGGAGGGCAGCAGGCACAGCCCCACCAGGTATCTCCTGTTCTCTGCGCCCCGTGTGGGGGCACCGAGGCTGGGCTCCACTTCAGCACGTGCCCTTTTCTCTCCATAATGAAGAGTCACTTTTTATTCCTGTGTGCCAGGCTTCTTTCCTTCTGCCTTCATCCTCATGCTTTCCATCTGTCCTTCTGCCTAGCCATCCTTCCTCACGAATTCACATAGCTTTTCTTCCCAAGTTTTGGCTGAGCCTCCCTGTCTTTGTGTGGGGTGCTTTGTGCAGGCTCGTGCTAACACCTGGCCGGGATGAAAGCCTGGCCTCTTGTAGGACCAAAGGATGCAGCATTTTTTTAATATTGTTGGCCAGAGGACAGACTCCATGGATGTGTATGTCCCAGATATCCCAGGGCTTTTCCTGGGGCTCAGTGTGTGCTCTGAAAGCTGCTTGTAGGAGAAAGACAGCTCCATGTGGTGCATTAAATGGGCGTTGTTTCACATGCCTCAAACTGAGCAGGAATGCTGGTAGTGGAAAAGTCCAATCACAAAGGAATCTTTCTTGGTTATTCAATTTGTGCAATATCTTATTAGAGGGGAAAACCAACTGTTATCTGCCTGGGAAAGGTTAATATAATAATAAGCAGATACTGACTTGTATTGAGATGAATATGATGATTTATTGACCCGAGAGGTAAATATGCAGTGAAGCAAAGCCAGGGTCAATATTCACCAGGAGGAGAATAATTTCTTGTGTTTTCTACAATGGGCAGACCACACAGACCAGTCACCAAAACACACTGGTATTGGTGGTTGCTTCTTCAGTGGGACAGCTAAATGTGGTAGACTTCCAACATTTACTTCACCTTATTTCTTTAGAGAAAATGTCAATTCAGAAACGTTCTCTTTGGATATTTTTGTCCTTCAAAACACTTTATGAAGTATTTAAAAGTACTTTCGTAAAAACCAACCAAATAATAAAAGCGACTCCCAAGGGGCGCAGCAGTTTTGGATTGCCAGATGAATAAATTGGAAAAATGAATACATAAACTAATTTCTTGAACAAATGATCTAATTTTATTGTATTTTATTTTGCCTTTTTAGAGAAACGCTCAGCTTTCAGCTTCCAAGCCTGGCAACTCCCAGCCCGATCAGAGATGTTCCTGCACATGTTTTCATTTTGATTGCAAGCCCGTTTGTCATTTCTGAAATGCCTCAGCTCAGAAATGTCAAGCATCTCTTGTAGTCAGCATGGAGAAAGGCAGCTCGGAATGCTGGTGCCTGCTGCAGGGAGCAGCATCCTGCTGCGATGGACCACCCAGCCATGGATGTGGGGGATTTTTCGGGAGCAGGGAGGTGCAGCACGTGGGGACGGCTGGTGCTTGGTTGGGCTGTGGTGGATGTCACCCTCTACGAGAAGTGTTTGGTGAGTTCTGCGCTCTGCCAGAGCTGTTGTGCCCAAACCCTGATCCTGGGAGATGGTACCCGTCAGCTGCTCCTCCTGGGTGAGGAACACAAATCCCTGTCTTGTAACATGCCAAGGGCTCGTTCCACGGGGATGGGGAGGGCAGGAATTGTAAACACACCCGGCGGGAGGAGGGAGAGGAACTGCACTTCTCCAACTTGAGCAAAGTGACACGAACAGGGATATTATTTTAGAAAGTTTATCTCTTTTGTATCTATGGTGACAAGATCTTTATCGGGGTAAGACAGACTCCCGGGCTGTCTGCTCCTTGTTATCTCAGGGTAGGATGACAATCTAAGTGTCACGTCTAGAAATGTTATCTCTCCTTTATTATTTCACTTGTGAGGGGCTAACTGGAGTGTTATCAGGGTGTTTACAATCAAAACACGTGCAGCTCAAGTGATAAAAGGGAGAACAGACATCTGATCTCCAAGGATATGAAAACAATGCAGCTTTGAGCAGGAGGAGATGGATCTTATTATTGGAAATGGTTTGGCAGGCTGGGAATGGACAAACAAGTTCAGATCATAAGCTTGGGAGATGGGCTGGGGGAGAGGCTCACACTCAAACTCCTGCAGAAAATGGAAGGGTGATTGTATCAACAGCAGTCTTGGCTAAAAGAGAGATATTTTCCAATAAAATTTTTATGATTTTTTCTTTCGGTACTCTCTTCTCACTTGGAATGTGATATGGAAAGCTGTCAGGACCAGCGAGTGGAGTGGAGTTGCTTTAAGTCAGTCAGGATCTGAGGAAGCTTAGCCAGGCTTGGAGGGAGGAGAGCAGAGAACTGCCAAGGTCACTGCTCAGGGAGTTCATTTTGATTAATTCCTTATCTTGCCTGGGTCAGTGCTGTGTTAATTTAGAGAGTGCACAGACACAGGGTTAGTGGTGACCATAAACCTTATCCCTGATCTCTTTAGGGACAGGGAAACTAAATCCCCAAAGGGCTTAGGAATCTGACCCTGGGATGCTTCTGCTGCTGGTAATTGAGAGGAGTTCAAAGACGTCCCAGACATCAGATCCTCATTAACATACAGCTGGAGCAAACCAGGTGCCAAACGGTGTCAGGTTGTTTATCTAACACGAATAATCCTCAGGAATTAAAAACGGGGTTGTGCAACACTCCATCCAAACCCGGGCCTGACTCCTGGACGTGGCTGCGCGCTTGGCTCGGATGGGCTGCCCGGGTTTCTCTGGTGTCGCAGAGGATATGGCAGGCACATTCCATGTCTTCCTTCCTCTCTTGACGCCAACGTTCTCCAAGCCAAGCTTTGTGGCTCCTATCCCACAAAAAAGATGATTTTCCATCATCTTTCCTCGCTTGTTTGTCTGTCCTGTGAGGTGATGGCACACAGAGCTTTGTGCCCTCGCATGGAGAGCGAGCAGAGGGGCTGTGGTGGCCTCTGAGCCAGGAGGGGACCCAAGCTGGGGCACAAATTCCAGCACCAAGGTTCCCTCTCCCCTTTGGGAAGGAGATGGGGAGGGTGGAGGGGATGTAGGTGTGGGCTGGGTGTTGTGAGGGCTGGTGGAGGATGAAAACAGTGGGCTCCTGGTGACATCTGAGCATCTCTGTTGGCGTGGCTAAAAACTGGAAGTAAATTCCTGCTAAGTAATTACCAGTAAATTCCTGGTAAGGGGAGGGAATGGAACTTGTGGGCAGCGTTGTTGTTCATGGGCCTGTCTGCTTAACTCCATATTCCTCGTGCTTTGAGGATCTCCTAAATCAACCCTGAGTGACTCTCACACCCCTCCAAGGACTGACACCACAGGGAGCCCTTCCTCACCTGGGGGGAAAACAAGGCAGCAGCTCCTCTGCCTTGTTCATGAGAAATAATCTCTGGTGGTGGTTTTTTTGTGTGAAACCCCAGCTTTGGAGGGCCACTGGGCCCACTTTGTCCAGTGACAGCGACCCACTGCTCCCTCCTGCCCTTCATCTCTCACACCTTTAATTGCACTTGTGTTTCTGGAGCGGATGGAATTCATTATCCAGCAAACAATAATGTCCTTTGCAATATCGGCCTTAATTAACTGCTCCCCTCTGTATTTTCCTGCTCTTATCCTCTCCAAATCTCCGTGCTGAGCCAAGCTGACGGCCCCCCACATGCATCAGTGCCAGCCAGTGAGCCATGACCAGATAAGAAGAAATGGAATTCCTTATCTCTTTTTTACAAATACATACACATGCACACACAAACCTGGAAAAGGTCAAGGTTACTGGGAAGGGAGAAGGCCCTTCAAGACAACAAAACCCCTTCTCTTTTTAAGTCTCCATAGCAACTGGATGGAGCATCATGGGATGTCAAGATGAGAGAGGACTATTCTTCCCCTACAACACTCTTTCCACTTCATTAGACTCTTTATCAAGTATCTCTGCACCGGGCTGAGTATATTTTTTTGTGTCGGGGAGCAGTGCAGAGGACTCAAAAGCATCCTGACCTTTTCAGTGGGACTTTGGGAGTTCCTTGTGGGAGTTGCATCCTCTTCCCCTGCCTTCCTCCCCCACAGCCCCCTTGTCTCCAGTTCACATGACCTTCTCATCAAAAACCCTGTGCCTGCTGGGGTATGAAGGGCTTCTTTAAAAGGAGAAAGGAGCAGAGAAAAAGAAGAGGAGAGTATGAGAATGTCCTTCGCTGGCTCTGGAGGTGTCAAGACCCCGGCTGTCAGAGCTGTGCATCTGCAGGGAAGATTAATGACTCTGCTTAGAGGAAATCCAAATAAAATAGAGCAGAATAAATACCAAGTGACTGTGTGGGTGATGAGGGGAAGGGTGAGGAAGGAGCAAGGGAGTGTGACAGGGCAGAAGTAGATATTCCTCAGTCTGGTAAGTATTTGAATTCCCCACGGAGGAGCGAGTTAGCACAGGAAAGATCTTTGGATTTAGTGTCGTGGTCTCCAAGTGCCAGGGCTGCGTGTGGGTCTGTGAGAGCTCATAAAGCACTGGCTGTACTGAGGCACAAACACTGGGGATTTTTATCTGCCCTTCCCCAGGAAGGCATTCACCATGGAGAAGAATTTTGTGTTCAGCTTCTCAACCCTTGGTCTGCATCGTCCCGAGGTGCTTCAAACTGCTCTGCCGCAGGAAGCACTGGTTGTTCTTAGGAAACATCAGTGCCTGGTTTGTGTTGGGCAGTGGCCTGGAGTGTGGGGATGAAAGGATTTGAACCTTCCTATGGATCGAAAGCGGTGTGGGCAGCAGGAAAGGGATGGGGATTCTGCCCCTCGGCCCCGCTCAGGTGAGACCCCACCTGCAGAGCTGCCCCAGCCCTGGGGCCCTGCACAGGCAGGACCTGGAGCTGCTGGAGAGAGCCCAGAGGAGGCACCAGGATGAGCAGAGGGATGGAGCAGCTCTGCTGGGAGGAAAGGCTGGGAGAGCTGGGATTGTTCAGCCTGGAGAAGAGAACCTTTGGGGTGACCTCACTGTGGCCTTGCAGGGCCTGAAGGAGCCAACAAGGAAGCTGGAGAAGGACTTTGGACAAGGGCTTGGAGTGACAGGACACAGGGAATGGCTTCCAACTGCCAGAGGGCAGCATTAGATGGGATATTGGGAAAAAATTCTTCCCCGTGAGGGTGGGGAGGCCCTGGCACAGGGTGCCCAGAGAAGCTGTGGCTGCCCCTGGATCCCTGGAAGTGTCCAAGGCCAGGCTGGACAGGGCTTGGAGCACCCTGGGCTAGAGGAAGGTGTCCCTGCCCATGGCAGGGGGTGGAATTGGATGATCCTTCAGGTCCCTTCTGACCCAGGCTATTCTGTGATTCTGTGATTCTGTGGTGGTATCCCACAGGAGGAACTGGACCTTGGAGCTGACCTTCCTGAGGGAACCATGACATTGTTGCTCCCTTTAGCTTTTAATCCTCTGGATTTTCACTTCTTCCAGGGGGCCATGGTGTGACAGGCTGCAGGTTAATCTGAGCAGACTTCACGCCATGAGCACCCAGCTGAGCATCTTTCCCCACCAGCTCAGGGTCTGCAGCTGCGAATGTTTGAATCCACATGAATCAGACAAGGAGAGGGGCTCATTACCATGGTCAAGAGTCAATCCAAAAAGTGTTTGTAAAGAGCCCTGAGGCTGGACATGCTTGGACTGTGTGTTCCTGAGCTGTAAGATTTACACGGGTGTTTTAGGGGAAAAAAAATGAAAAAAAAAAAAAAAATCTCTGCACTTACAGTAGAAGTCGGGCTATGAACATCCCAGTCCCACTGCTTCAATCCTCATGGGAGTAATTTCCAAGTGGGAAATCCCATCAAGTCATAAAGGGCCCTTAAGTAGTTCCCTCTGATGAATTTGTGGCACTCTGCAAGTCCCATAATTCCCAATATCCAGATGAGGAAACTGAGGTTAAGTGACTTAGCCAAGGTCATGTAGCAGATCAATAACCACTGCAGCCCCTCTCCCGCTCCCTCCGTGTGTCTCTGCTGTCAGCAAAGGGGATCAATCCTCCCCACCACTGTCCCGGCCCCAGCCATGGACACCCAGGCTTTGAAATGTTGGATTATGTGGGGGAAAAAAGGTCCATCTTCGTTCAGAGAGCTGGGCTGGGGGAGCAGTCATGGGGCTCCTTCACCCTCCTTGCACCCACCGCTCCCTGAGTGGAGACATCCCCCGGTTCCTGCTGCTCCCTGGAAGGAGCTGGGCTTCCAATAGCTGGCACAAACCTCACCTGGGGGTTGGGACAGGAGCATCTTTGGTGTGGTGACAGGAAACTGCCTCATGCAAGAGCTGTTGGCTGTGACGAGGGTGAGAGTCTCTGTCGGCCTCTGTGGGAGGCTGTTCTTCCTCTTTCCCACTGCTCAACTCTCCCCTTCCGTGTTCCAGCTTCCTCTACTCAGTTCGTGAGCTCATGGAGGGGAACTCAGCTCAGGAGTTTGGGGGTATTTCAGGAGTGGGGATGTGTGTGTCCAGTCTAAGCTTGCTTCCCATGGATGGCTGGTCCCAAAAAAAGGGAGTTTTTTTCCTGGGATCAGGCAGACTGTAATTCTGGGACTCTGAGGTTATTTATTCCGGTTCACCTGTTTGTTGTCTTCATCAAGGAGCCCCAGAATGGTCTGGGTTGGAAGGGACCGTCAAGCCCATCCAGTTCCACCTCCAGGGACACCTTCCACTGTCCCAGGGTGCTCCAAGCCCTGTCCAGCCTGGCCTTGGACACTCCCAGGGATCCAGGGGCAGCCACAGCTTCTCTGGGCACCCTGTGCCAGGGCCTCCCCACCCTCCCAGGGAAGGATTTCTCCTGTCTATCCAATCTAAATCCATTGTCTCTTCAGTTTAAGGCCATTACCCCTTTATCTCCTGTTCGTGTTCCCAGCACAGCCCTCTGGAGTCACACGGGAATGGGAGATGCTGGATGGAGACATCTCTGTTTCCCAAGCAGGCACTTCTCCCCCTGACAGCGCCTTGCTCCCCTGCTCTTCTCCTTCAGCTTTTCTGTAGCTAATTCAGAGCTGTTTGAATTCCTGGTGGCTGGTGCCTGACTGTCTGGCTCTGTTCCCTCTCCCAGGTAAAAGGTACGAAAGCACAGGGAGCGAACACAACTGGAATGCTGGGATGGACCCTGTCGCCCTGAGATTTGCAGTCTTTTGATGTTTTCATTTCTGTGATGGAGTTCTCAGGCACTTTCTGTAAACACAGTTATGTTTGGCTAAACGTTCCTTTTTGTTTTCATTCTTTCTCCTGAGGCAGAGAAGTTTGATGGTCTTTTCATTTGACCAGTGTGGTTGGAGAGGTGGTAACCTCATCCTCCAACCCACGGTCATTCCTAGAAACATATATATATGAAGTAAAATAAACTGCTGGGGCTTTTTCCTGGCTTCTTTTCTATCCTGAACGAAGCTGAGTCTGTGTGGTTCCTTCGTGTCCAAGTACGACAGGACCCACTGACACCTGGCTTCCCTGTGCTTCCCGGAGCACCTCCCACAGCCCCGCTGGATGCTCCCCCGACAGGCTGGGCCTGAGGGGTTAATGAGAAGTTGTTCCTCCTTTGCTGCAGGGTCTCCGAAGGGTGGCATGTGTTTCATTTATGTCTCCTTCTTCATCCTGATCAGCCCTTCTCCAGGTGTTTGGCACTTGCCAGACTTCTGGCATCCCTGCTCCTGCCCAGCTTAACCTGCAGGACAGGCGCTCTCGGGAATACTGCAGGTGGAATGGTCAGGAGGAAGGGCAGCACACTCCTGCACTATCTCCCATGGGTTTATGGCTTTCCAGCTCCTCCAGGAATGCCCTGACCTAATCCAGAGAGCTGCTCCGTGTCACGGCCCCGGTGCTGAGCTGGCACTGCCGGCGCCTTTCCCAGCAGCGGAAAGGGCAGCCTGGCACCGGGATGATGGATGGGAGCTCCTGCAGAGGAGAGCTTGGTTTTGGAGCTCCTGGAGGCTCTCCAAACCTGGCTTTGCAGTTGGCCAAGTGTTTCACTTGTTTTGATGCTTTTCACGTCTTTGGGCCATTTGCTGCGTTTATTCTGGGGCGCAGGTCAGCGCTCCCAGCTGATGCTGGGGGAATGCTCTGGGAGAGAAGCAGCCCTGCAGACAGCCCTGCTCTCAGCAGCACATGGCAAAGCTCTGAGATTTCCTGTTCAGTGGGAGGCACGGGAGATATTTTGGACTGCGAGCTGTGGCTTTAAAAAAACCCACCCAGTAGTGATTTGAGGTTTTCTTCTTGAAGCCTTCTTGACTTTGAACATCAATTGCGGCTGTTTCGGTAAGCAGGCTCCCAGCAAGCCAGACCTGCTCCCGGGATTATTGTGACCGCAGGTATAGCTGTTCCCTTTCCAAACGGGATGACTTAGGCCCCTGTTCCCTGCCATCGTGCGGTTGGATTTCACCTTCCTCCACGTCGTGGCATTTCGGAAAGAGCTGCTTGTTTTACAGAGCAGCTGTGTTGTCTTAATGCAGCTGTAATGTGTGTTTGTCTTGGGGCACAGCAGGACTAGGAAGAGGTTTTATTAGATCCTTCCCAATAATCTCCGAGTCTCTCTTGGATCTGCGGCTGTCGGCTGCGCTGCTCTCGCTCCGTGGGATGGGGTTGGAAGCTGAAGATGGGAAATCACTTGTGTGTGATCCTTTATCTGCTTCATCTTGGAGTTACCGCTCCCCTCCTGGTTGTTCGCAGCAGCCAGAGAGGACTTAGCCCTTGTATCCCAGACCTTAAACCACAGCCTGACAGCCTCCAGGGGATCCTCCCTGCCTGGAGCGTTGTTTGTGGGACTGCCGGTGGCACTGCAGCCTGGCACAGGAGCGTTCCCATCCCACCACCACTGACTGCCAGCATCGGGATCACGGTAAGGCTGCTGCTTCCCTGCCTCCAAAGCATGTTCTGTGTGTGTCCTGCTGCCAGAGCTGGAGTTTGCTGCTTTCTTTTCCTCTTCCCAAGGGAATTAGAGTCTCCTCGGTCCCTTGTGTTTGGATGTGCGCTCTCTGACCGGGGTGAATTCCCTCGGTGCTTCCAAATGCTTTATTTTATTGCTGCACTCCCCTGCCTTGCACCTCATCCTGTGACGGGCACATTTCTGGATCAGAGATGTCTGTTGCTCTCAGAATGGTTTCCTTTCCCTGCAGTGCATTCCCAGTATATACTGCTACTGTCACATATCGCTGTACCGCTCTCCTCTCACCCAGCGCTGGCTGCAGTGTGCTTGAGAGACATCCCACCCCTCGAGCACCATTTGAGGTTTTCTCTGGCAGAGATAGCGTGGGGATCGTGCAGGTCACTCCCTCTTTCCATTCCTTGTGTGTATCAGCTGTATATTCACCTCCTGCAGCTTTTGCACCACGGCTGCATGAATGAAGTTGTATTTTAGGCTCGTGGAGCATCTCCTGTGCTGACTGTACCCCTTGTATTTCAGTCTGTGTTTTCCCTTGGCATACAGCTTAGAACTCCCATTGTCCTTGTGCTGTTGTGACTGGTGGAATCCTTTAATTTGTCTGTATTTTGCTGCACCTTTGTTTCCTTCCTCTCAGAGCATCAGGGAGGTCTTTGTTGTCCAGCACGATCACGGCTGTTACGTGTCACCATGCCTCTGCTTGCTTGTTTGGGAGCTGCTGGTTTCCTAAAACTCAGCCTGGAGAGGGATGCAAATCACATCCTTGGGCTGCTCTGCTCCATGTTCTCAGTAAATGTGCATTACTGTGTTGTCCCAGCAGCTTCTTGTCCCTTTGTTCGGCTGCTTTTAGCAATTCTTACAGAGTTCAGGGGAATACACAGGGGTTTTCTCCTTCCTCAGTCCTTTCATACAAGTCTCTATTCAGGGAATTTCCTGCTGCTTCTTACTTAATTGTGTTTTTTTCTGTTGTTCCCAAAGGCCACCCAGGAGTTGAACAACATGGAGCTGGACACTCACCAGGGTAGGTAATGGATGTGACCCCCACAACTGGAAAAGCACCCGTGACAACTCAGACTCAGCCTGAAGGCTCTGGACCAGAGGAGGGAGACTTTCTCAATCAGGGGCAAACCAGGCAAGCTGTATTTTCTGGTTCATCCCAGAGAGCTGCTCCTGGCCTGGATTGGAGCAGTGTCTTGCATTTTGTTTCTCCCTCTGTGCCAGGTCATGTCATTGCTCTCACACAGGACCCTCAAGGGCTTTCCCTGAGCTGCTGCCTGAGCCAGCTTTGCCCAGCTCAGACTCCAGCAGATCCTGCATTTTGGTGGCATTTCCTGGGGCTTTGGTGTCTTTTGTGCCTGGAATAGGCAAAGCAAAGGGTCCCTCTCTGGAGCTTTGCTCCCTGTGGTGGCTCATTGTGCTGTATAGCAGCGGGAAGGAGCACTGTGCCTCAGGTGTGCAGGGACAGAGAGGGGCACCTTTAGCATCTGATGTTCCTGTGGGTCAGAAAAGGCTGTGTGGAGGGTGTCAGTGGGTTTTCCTCAGCTCGCTGCTGGTGGGATGTGCTGTGCTGCTCTCGGAACACGACGCAGCCTTTCCCCAGCAGCGTTTGCTGGCGCTTTGTTCTCTCCCTTATGCAGCCCCTCGTGTAATTGCCCAGTTTCCCCAGAGCGAGCTAAAGAGCCTCTTATTGCTGAGCACAGCCCCTTTCATTGCCGCTGCTCAGGGCCAGGCTTTGGGGTTCAGCCCCACCACTGCTTCCCCCCGTCTGTTTGGGTTTCTTCCTTGCCACGTTCACACCTTTCCACTTTCATGTACCTGCAGGAGCCGGCTCGCTTCTGACACCGAGTTCAGTCTCCAAACATAAAAGAAGAGGAAGTCAAGACAGAAAGGCATTGGAGCTTTCTTCTTCCTCCACACCTGCTGTTCCCGCTCGTCAGGCACTTCCAAAGAGGAGAGTTCTCCAAGTTCCCAGTCATTACCCTTTACATAAGCATAATATAGTGCTGCACTTCCTACAGGGAGGCTATCTATTGTAGCAATCTGTAAAACAAAAGCTGGATTGCTCCTTCTCCCATTGCTCCCAGAATCAAAAAGCTGCCTGCTGTTCCTCAAATGGGAAGGCTGAAAGCCTTCATCAGAGGGTAGTTCATTTTTACACGACATTTTTACACTCAAGCAAAACTGAAAGCAAGGCATAATTTGAAACAGCCACGCTCGCCGTTAGAGCAGAACCACACAAATAAAATGTCTGGGATGATGGAGTTGAACACGCTGCAGTCAGAAAAATGACAGTTTGCAGGGAACAAGGAAAGCTAGATGGATGAATGGGAATTAGTGAGGAGCAGACTTCCAAGGCAGACAAATCAAATTGAGAGTGTGGATCATTAGATCCAAAGGAAGCAGGTAAGGAGTGCACCAAATTGTGCCTTAAACAACAAACCAAGGGCCTCAGCCTCCCGGGAGAGTGGATGGAGCAGGAGCTTGGGATATGGGAGTGGCTCCCAGGTGTGTCCTGGCCACTGTGACCTCACCCAGGTCTCCGTGTGTCCTTTGCATCAGCTGCTGTGCTGTGGGGCATGGCAGGCACCGGATGTAAAGGATGCTTGGTAAGGTCTGCAGCTGTGCACAGCTCCAGAGGAGCCAGCTGAGGCCTTTCTGGATGGACTGTCCTGGCACCTGGCACCTTCCAGGGCTATCACTGTCTTGTATGGAGCTGGTTCTTTCCTTGTTTTTTTCCCCAGAAGGTGAAGGGATGCACAAGGGGAGAAATTACTGAGCTGTTGAATTTTTAATAATTAATTGTGCACGGTTATACCCAAGAAAGTGGGGTGGAAGAAATACACTTCACATACAGCAGCTCTTTGCAGATGTGAGAAAATGTGGCGTGGTTTGGACCTGCCTGGGAACAGCTGAGCTGGGGGAATTTGTGTCTTTTAAAAACGAAGCTCATGTTTTTCTTGGACAAACTTTCAGATCACTGTAACACAGAACTGAAGGTCACAGTTCTTAAGCAGATTATGAAATGCCCCAGATGCTCAGCGTGATAGTCTAGACAAGGCAGCCGAGGGAGAGATGCTGAAAGAAGTTCCTCGGATTGGTACAGGAGAGAAAAGCCCTCAGGATGGACAACATCCACACAGAGCTTCCCTTTGGTGCTCCTGCCTGGCCACTCCTGCAGAGACTGGTCCCAGCTGAGCCCTGCTCAAGGATGAAACTCGTGGTCACTCCAGTGGAATCCCACCTGGCTGATGCCCCCATTTCAGCTGGGGTGGAAATTTCAGTGGCTCTCACAGGGAGGTATGAACGGAGTGATAAGAGAAGTTCTCCAGCAAGAGCTGGAAAGCACCACCCTTGCTGGGGGTAGGAACCAACACGTGCTTTACAATAAGCAAAATTGATCTGATCATTCCCGTAAGAACCATAGAATCATAAAGTCATGGAGTGGTTTGGGTTGGAAGGGACCTGAAAACTCAGCCTGTTCCACCCCCTGCCATGGGCAGGGACACCCTCCATTAGCCCAGGTTGCTCCAGGCCCTGTCCAAGCTGGTCTTGGCTACTTCCAGGGATCCAGGGGCAGCCACAGCTTCTCTGGGCACCCTGTGCCAGGGCCATATTATAAACCTGATATCAGTGCTGTGTAACTGAGGGGAGTGCATCCCCTGTTATCCCAGGTCATCCATCGTTATCCCAGGTTTAGCCACATGAACCTGTTGCTGAGCAGCACTGATCTGAACCTGGCAGTTGTGAGGATCCTTCTCCCCTTAATTCCTCAATTAATAGTCTCTTCATTTTATCAAAGGCTTTATTGTTGAAGATGCTCAGCATGTCCAGGGATTTCCCGTTCCCCTGGCAGCCTCCCAGATTTCACTCTGCCATCAATCCCACCACAATTTGTGTGCCATGGAAGGTGTTCCCCTGCTGGTTTAGTTGGCCAGCCTGGGATGTGGCTCCTTCCAGCAGCTCTTAAGAAAACCTTTGCACATCCTTTCCTTCATTTTTTCCCTTTTTCCTTTTAGCTTTGGTTATTTGCAGCAGGCTCTGTGGCAGCTGTAAATGTTAGTTAAAGCCTTATTGAGTGCCTGGTGCTTTCCAGCCGCCTGGTTCAGCAGTTTATTTGGGTCTCCGATGATGTTTAGAGATGCATTTCCTCTCATCTGTCCCAGCTATATTTTACTGTTTGCTCATTTGCTTGATGACAGTTTGCTGCTGGCTTTTGGAAGAGCTTTGCAGTGCATTATCTCGCGAGTTAATCCTGACCTGCTTCCTTGGCTGCAGCAGCTGCCGCCGTCAGGAATTTTCTGCCAGCTCGTTGCTGTCAATATTTTTGGCTATTGCTCTGTGTCATTCATGTCTGGATTAAGCTCCCCTGTGCTTTCCCCAGGGCGAGATGAGATGTGTCACTGCACCAGGGATCGGCCTCGGCCCTGCTGGGGAGGTTCCTGAGGGCTGGAGGAGGCCCAGCCCATGGGGTTTGTCCGGGACAGTTCTTGCTATGAATCCACATACTCTGATTTTTGAGCTGTCCTAGGAGACTGCTTCACCTTTTTCAGGATGATTTAAGAGGATGTGCTCTTCAGGATTCCCACTCGAGTGTTATTTATTAGTTCTGTAGTGTCTTCCAGGCTGCTTTCTTCGGTGTAGTGTTGATTCCTTGGGGACAAAGGAAACAAAGGCAGGAAAACGCTCGCAGGAGGGATGAAACAGGAGCCTGACTGATAGCTCCTCTCTCTCTCTCCATGGTGTTTTTTCACAGATCAAAAATCAATTAAGGGCGAATTTCACTGGGAACTCTTTAAACAATGTGATATTTCATTAGAGATTATTGCAGGCTCTTTAGCATTTGCAGTCCAGGTGTGAATTACAAAATTAGCCGGATTCCTTTAATGATTTCCTTCGAGGTAACATTCCTCCAAGCACCCTGTGCCTGGAGCCAGCTGTGCAGCTGCTGCTGGAGAAGGGGTGTTTATTGTCTCCCCCCACGTCCTGGTGGAGGCACAAGACTGAAGGAATGGCTTTGATTGTGACAGCAGCCTGGCTGGGCACAGGGCTGTGGCCTGGAAGATGAGAACTGAAGGAAATAAGAGTGGAGTGTTGTAGGAGAGGTAGAGAGGGGCTTTGAGATGAGCAGATTTGGGTTTTTCCCCCAATCCCTTCTTGAGCTGTTACCAGCACAAGCTTGTGCCTTTGTGAGACTTCCTCATGGCTTCCCAGCTCCTTCCCTTGTTCCTGGGTCTGTCCCTGCTGCCAGCTAAACCCCGTGACACTGAGACAGAAGCACTCGGGAGGTGCCAGAGCGTTTTCACTGGCATCTGGATTCCTTGGGACACGTCACTCCTTCCAAACCTCCTGAAGGCACGAAGAGCTGGGCAGTGTGACTTCCTCTGCTCCACTGCAACTCCCTCTCCATCATTAATCCTGCCTGGAGCTTGCCCTTTTCAGTGCCCATTCCCTCCCTCGTCCATCTTGCCTCATTCACAGCCTGGTTATTGATCCTTATTTGGGGCTCATCTGTCTTAGTGAGCTCGGGGAGCCACCCCTGGGAGGGAGAGGAGCACCTCTCATCGCTTTCAGCGTGCTGTAGTTGGGTGGGAGGGAAACAGGTGAGTTTTGGGATGCCCCACTGCAGGTTTGATCCAGTGGTTGCGTTTCCCGAGCGCCGACTGCTCTCCCCACCTCAGCACCTGCTTTTCTTGGAGATGCTGCTTTTCCCTGTAAATTTTCCTTTCCTCTTCTCCTAAAACCATCACAGCTGCAACAGCCCCATTGCAGCAGCTCAGCCTCTCCTCCCCCTCCCTTGAGGTCAGTAAGACCAGGATTAGTCCTCAGGGCTGCCTGCAGAACCACGTACACCTGTGTTTGTCCTACTCTGCCCCCCTTTTCCCATTTCTCGTCCCCTCAGCTCAGTCTTCCCTGCATTTTTCTCTCTCTGCACAGCTCTGCCCTGCCTCAGGAGGGCACGGAGGGTTCCTTTGCTTGCTGCAGTGAGAACCCAGGAAAGGCGGCTGATAAAACCCCACCCTCTGCACAGACCAACTGGCCATAATTGCTTTCCTGGAGAGGCAAACAGTTCTGATACTTTCCCTGAATACTCTCTTGGGCCCTAATTATTTTCAGCTTAGGATATTTTCTGTGTCTGGGAAGACTCATCTGTCTAATAATCCTTGCTGGATTTCACTTCCAAGTACTTGCCCAGCCCTGCCTTGAGCCCCCTGTAAACTCTCCCCATCCCCTTTCCTCATAACCATCTTCCCTCATTTGCTGTGGATCTTTTTGATTGCTCCCCTCTAATGCTCCTTGTTCTGGGGCTGGACAAGGTGGTTAAGGAGCAATTTTGTACCTGAAGGGAGGTTGTGGCAAGGGGAGGTCGGGCTCTGCTCCCGGGCAGCGACAGGAAAAGAGGAAATGGCCTTCAGCTGTGCCAGGTTGGACATCAGCAGGAATTTCTTCATGGAAAGGGCTGTTAAACATTGGCAGGGGCTGCCCAGGGAGGTTTGGAGTCCCCATCCCTGGAGGTGTCCAAGGAGGGCCTGGACGTGGCACTCAGAGCTCTGGGCTGGGGACAGGGCGGGGATCGGGCACAGCTTGGACTCGATGGGCTGGGAGGGCTTTTCCAGCCTCGGTGACCCTGGGGTTTTGTGATCCTCCCCGACTCCTCTGGTGACTCAAGATTTTTGAATCCCTCCCACCTGCCTCTTTTCTAGGCTGCAGCAGCCCAACCCATTGCGTGGCTCTTCATGGCAAAGCCATTCCAGACCTTACAAAGTTCTTGCTGTCCTTCCAGGAACCTTTCCTGCTGTTTTCCTCCTGCTTGGCACCGCTGGGGCCATGCAGGGACACATCCACATAGCTCACCTGGAGAGTTTCGGGGTACTTTGTGTTGCCTGAATGAGCTGCACGTTTTAGAGGAACTGGTCCCTCCGTGTGAACATTTTTATTACATGAACCTTTTCAGCAAAATGCCAATTATTATGAATCCTGAAAGAGCACTCTCTGCAGCTTCCAATTACAGTCCTGGCTGCATCTGACCTGAATGGTGTTTACTGTTTAGAGTGCATCTGAAAATGCATTTTGGGAGGTGTCTTTCATTTCATGTGTGGTGGCTAACATTATCCCTAATGCTGGAGGAAATTAAAAATGCTTCCTGCTTAGAAGCAATGAGTTGAAATGAAAATATACTGTGTGCTGGCCCATGGCAGTGTCACCAAGATGTCTGGATGTGGTGCCAGGTGCTGCTCTGTGAGTTCAGCTGTCCCCAGAACGAGCTGGTGTATCTTTGGTGGCCTTTGAGATGGGAGGGCTGAGTGACCAAGCTGGGTCTGCCCTGGGGAGTCTCCTGAAACTGCTCAGCACATCCAATGTTTACACAGACAATTTAGTTCAGATGGGCTGGTGAGGTCACGTGGGCAGAGCTGTGCCCAGTTCTGGGCCCTCAGTGCAAGAGAGGCCTGGAGGGGCTGGAGCGTGTCCAGGGCAGGGAACGGAGCTGGGGAAGGGGCTGGAGCACCAGGAGCGGCTGAGGGAGCTGGGAAAGGAGCTCAGCCTGGAGAAAAGGAGGCTCAGGGGGGACCTTGTGGCTCTGCACAACTCCCTGACAGGAGGGGGCAGCCGGGGGGGGTCGGGCTCTGCTCCCAGGGAACAGGGACAGGACAAAGGGAAATGGTCCCAAGCTGTGCCAGGGGAGGCTCAGGTTGGACATGAGGAGGAATTTCTGCATGGAAAGGGTGCTCAGGCCTTGGCAGGGGCTGCCCAGGGAGGTTTGGAGTCCCCATCCCTGGAGGTGTCCAAGGAAGGGCTGGAGGTGGCACTCAGAGCTCTGGGCTGGGGACACGGTGGGGATTGGGCACAGGCTGGACTTGACGGTCTTGGAGGGCTTTTCCAACTTTAATAATTCCATGATGTGCCATTTATTCTCTTCACCTCTTGGAAGCCCAACAAAGTGCAAGGGGTAAAGGCTCAGGAGGATTTGGTTTTGGGAGCTGCAGTTTCATGACTTGGGAATCTCTAGTTAACCCTGCCAGGAGCACTGGGTTCAGATCAGCTGCTGGAATGTTGTCCCACCTCTGCTGAATTATCCAGATCTCATGGAATAGTTTATATTGGCTGAGGAAAAGGAGTTGGCCCAACATAAAACCTGGCCTGACACGGTCTGAGCAGATCTGGGCCAGCAGTGAGAGCCTGAACTGGGCCAGCGCCTTGTGTCCCGTACAAGGGGCACTGGGACAGAGCTGACAATTCCAACCACGATGCCTGTGAGTGCTTCCCTGTCTTTGGATTTACACCTTCCTGATGGGAACGTGCACAAGGAGATAAAAACCCGCTCTAGTGGATTCCAGCATTAAGTCAAGAGACTATTGGATTTTTTCAAGGGCTCGCACAACTCTCCTAAAAAGCAGGTTGTTATGTGTTAGTTTGGAGCCCTTTTGTTCAGCCTCAGGTGTGTTTATTCCTTCAGGGTATTTACTGAAAGGACAAGAAGAAAATGACTCAAGGTGGCATCATGCAAAAAATCCCGTGTTCAGCACAAGAGTGCTACATTTTGGCTTTTCCTCCAGCAGGAGTGGGATACCTTGCCCCTCTTTTGAGTCAAGGATCGGATTAGAAGAGTAGAAAGTAGAAGAACAACCCCTCTAAATCAAAATCACACTGAAAGAAAACTCCGCGGTGCACAATTGTCCTCCTCTGTGTGGGAGAGGTGGTAAGAGAAGGTACCGTGTGTGACACGTGTTAGTTGTGTTCTCTGGTGCTCTCATGGCATCAGTGAGGATGAAGAGACACAGAAGCATGAGCAGAACTTTCAATAATTACTGTAATTGAGCACATTCCTCCCTTTCAGTTGTACCTGCTTATGCAGCAACAGTATTTTCTTTTTTTTTTCTTCTCCCTTTACTTGTTTGGAGTTTTATTTTGTTTTGTTTTGGTTTTTTTCTTTTAAGGTGCATATTTTTAAGGGGTCTAGTAAAGGATTTTAATGCATGTCTGGGAAATATTCCTTTTTTTTGTAATTCTGAATCCCGAAAGCTGCTTGCCTGGGAAACTCCAGAAAGCCTTCCATTTATTTGAAATCTCTGTCCTGGAGCCTTGCCTTGGTATGGATGATGCATTTAAGCTGAGGGGAGGCAGAACAAGAAGAGCCGACCACGTTATTTCACACAATGGATTTTGCAGGCAGAGATTTAATAAGGGGAATTCAATATTTTTTATTCAAGGTACTGTTATCCATACGCCACTTTTCAAAACCTGCATCTTCCTGCAAACATCTCGCTGTGCTTGTAGGCCTGTCGTGAGGTCTGATTTTTGCCTGGAAAGGGAAGGCAGAGTTGGGGTTGTTTATGATGTTTAACTCTGCCTGCGGCATCTCATTTGCGGCCTTGACTTGTCCAGGGGGTTTTCAGCACCACCTCATTACCGAATCTCCTGCTTTTCTACCTGTGCTGCTCTTCCAAGGGGCTCTTTTAGGCAGGTAAAGGCATTTCTGCTGCATTCATCTGGGCCCTGATGGGCTGGGAGAGCTGGGGGTGCTCAGCCTGGAGAAGAGAAAGCTCCAAGGAGAACTGAGAGACAATTCCAGGGCCTAAAGGAGCTCCGGGAGAGCTGGAGAGGGACTTGGGACAAGGGATGGAGTGACAGGACACAGGGAATGGCTTCCAGAGAGTAGGTTTAGATGGGATATTGGGAAGGAATTGTTCCCTGTGAGGGTGGGGAGGCCCTGGCACAGGGTGCCCAGAGAAGCTGTGGCTGCCCCTGGATCCCTGGGAGTGTCCAAGGCCAGGATGGATGGGGCTTGGAGCAACCTGGGACAGTGGGAGGTGTCCCTGCCCATGGCAGGGGTGGGAATGGGATGAGTTTAAGGTCCCTTCCAACCCAAACCATTCCAGGATTCTGTGTGTATGTGAATCAAAATTCTGCTCCTTTTCACCCTAAAGCAACCAGCACATTAAAGCTCTCCCAAGTGCAGCCATTTGTGGTTAAAACAAACTGCAATAGAGAGATTGTGGACGTGATTAAGAACATTTCATCAGATGCTGCATTAGGCTGCACCATCCCAGTCCTGACCTCCACACTTGGGAGAGGGGAGAGCCTTGGTGTGGTGCTCCCCATGATGGGCTGAGCAACGGGATGTGCAGCCAGCGCCAGCATCCAGGATCTGGAATGCCCTGCTCACTCCTCAGGGATGCCATTTGTTGCTCTGTTCAGGCCTCGCTTCCCTCCTGCCTGTTTAAATGTGGATAATCTCCCTGGTACAGTGGGTATTTGTTGTTGGACTTAGCCAAAGCTCTGGCAAAGCTCGGGGTGAAGGCAGGAGCAGCTGCTGAGTCGTTCCTCTGATGGATTTGCTCAGCACCCCCTGCCTCGTGCTCTTGTGCCCACTCACCTCTTTATTTTCCTTCCTCTCCCTTCACTGCCATTCCTTTGCTGTCTTTATTCCCTTTCCTTTTCCCTTCTCTGTTCCTGGCTCCTGCCACCCCGATTGCAGAGCCACCATGGGACCTGTCCCTGCCCAGACACTGGGGGCGTTTGCTACTGCGTGGGAGAGATGCAGCCAACAAAATGCAGGTTATTTTTTATTCCAGCCTTTTGACAACCAACCCAGATGACTGTCAGCTGGGACTTCCTGCTCCTCCTTCCCTTCGGTGAAGGGGACAGGTGAGGCTCTGGAGGGCCTTCTTGGCTTGCCTGGATGTTGTAGGGAGATCCTTGGAGCAATCCCATGAAAGCAGGTGGCTTGTGCGAATCCTGCCTGCTGAGCCCCTCTCTGTGCAGGACCTGAGCAACGCAGGCTGTGAGGGCAGAGCTGCAGCAGGAGCCTGCTGGGATGGGGTGCTGCACCTTCACACCGATATTCACACCCACCTTTCTCGGCTCTGGTCATGTGAACACGTCAAGTGCGAGCGCAGGCGCATTTCTAAGAGGTTTCAGCACCTCAGGCTTTTGCCAGCCATGCAGGTGAGTGAAAGCTTCCCTCCCTCCCCAGCTCTCCATGGGGACCAGCTCCCTGCTGCCGGGGCTGCAGCCAGCCCCACACCAACTGGGGCTGCCAGCAGAAGGAAGGAGTTTCCAGGCGAGCGGAGTTCAGGCAGGGCTGGGGCTGGAGTGCACAGCTGCCCCTTCCCTTTTGTCCCCCTTCCCCTCCCGCCTTTCCTTTTGCCTCTCTCCCCTCTGCTTCTTTTCCTTTTGGAAAGAAATGCTCTGTTTCGAGGCTGTGAATGCAAACGTGCTCCCCTGAGCAGGAGAGGCGTCTCCCAGACTCCGAGTGGCTCTGGAGATGCACATGGGCAGGGCTCTGCTGCTGGAGGGATCAGTGTGACACTGAGGTTGGGAACGGGGGGTAAGGGGAATGTTCCTCAGCGTGGAGCATCTCCTCTCCACGGCCAGCCCTCCAGGAAAGGCTGGGAACCTGGTGCAATTCCCGACTTCTCCAGCCCTCCAGGAAAGGCTGGGAACCTGGTGCAATTCCCGACTTCTCCAGCCCTCCAGGAAAGGCTGGGAACCTGGTGCAATTCCCGACTTCTCCAGCCCTCCAGGAAAGGCTGGGAACCTGGTGCAATTCCCAGCTCCTGCAGTCTCTGTCTCAGCATCCCTTCACATCATCTGTGATTCCTCATGTGAAGACGGTCTCTGTTGCTGTGCCCAAAACAAGGTGGCTGCTTTAGTTTGGCCACTGCCATTGGTCCCCAGAGGCATCAAACCTGTGCACTGATCTTTTGTATCATTTTGGGGATATTTTAGCACCGTGCTGGGCTTTGCTGGTGCCCTGGAGTGGCCAGGGCTGGTTATTCCTCCTTCAGGCTCCCTTCTCAACACAGTCCAAATGGAAATACATCCTCAGAGCATCCTCAGTTTTGGGGATTCTAACATTCCCTGCCCCTCCTTCTTCCAGGGCTGTAGTGATGGTTGAGGTGATGGGATTCTGTGTCCTGCCATAGAGCAACCCCTTTCCAGACACCCATGTCCTCAAGGTTTGTCTGGGACATAGGGAATATCCACCCCCTGATGGTCTTGAGGGGTTGAACTGGATAAAAACCCACCACAGATTTCAGATTTTGGGCTCCAACTCTCGTATCTCTACTGAGATACCCACCACACCTTTTCGGTCCCAAAGTCATCGGATTTATCCAGATTTTTGGAATGTGCTCTGCAGCCACATCAGTGCTGTCAGCACTGGCTCAGGCCTCCAGACCACACAGCTCCAGCTCTGCCCAGAGAGAAGCTGTTCCCCGTTCCTAATGTCACCTGCCAGTTTGCATCCCAGAGCTCCTGGGGACCAAGTGTGGTTTCCTGTGCATCCAGCCCAGCACAAACGGTCGAGGGAGGAAGAGGAAAGAGGGATGACATATGGAGAGACGGCTCTGAGCTGTGAGAGAGCCAGCAATTCCTTATTGATCAGCTCCAAAGGTGTTTGGGAGCAGCTTTTGGCCGGGGGGCTCTGCTCCAGGGCAGGTGCTGAGTGAGCACTTGCACGAGGATAATGGGATTTTCTTGGGGAGGAGGAGGAGGGCAGATCCCACCCCAGCTTCGCTGTCTCTGAGGAGATGGGGAGGATTTCACTCGGCCTGGTGCTGACAGCACGTTACTAACGGAGTGAGAGGGGCCGAGGGAAGCCTGGGCCGGGCCGTGGTGAAGAACGACAGCAGCAGCTCAGAGCTGTAAGGCTGAGCTTATTCTGGGCACTTTAACCTCACTGCACCAAATTCACTGAGGGCTGGACTGGGGCAAACTGGGACGGCGCTGCCCGCTGTTGGAAACCACCTCCCAGTTCCCCAGGGAAGCACAGAAAGGTTTTTCCCACCCCAGGGCTGCTCCTTCCAGCCGGCAAAATTCATGGCTGGGGAGGTCAGGGAGCCAAACACCACCAATGGGCTGCAGAAAGGGCCGCCTGATTTTATGGCCAATAATAACATTTGTAGTTATACAAGCCACGCTAAGATGGGGCTAATCAATTCTCATGCTGCAGGTCAGCAGCTGATTGCTGCAGGGGTCAGCAACGAATTATTTCCTTGCCATTTACAGCTTTATTTAATTGGCCAGATGCATTAAGAGCCTTTTAATTATTTTTTTTCTCCTCTATCCTCTGAAGCATATGGAATTAAGCACTTCCAGGGACAAGGCTCTGCTGTGGTAGGGCACCACTGCCTTGTCTGGGAGGGCAAATCATGATCCCTTTAAGGCTGGGTTTTGCTGGAAGTTAGCAGGGTGAGTTTCATTCCAGGAGGGGATATTTCAGCAGTGCTTCCTGGCAACTCAGAGAAAAATTCATTTGGCTCTTCAAAGCCAATCCTGTGAGCAGGATCTGCTCTGAGTTTGAGTCCAGAGCTGGATGGGAATTTTCCACTGCTGTGCTCGATACACAGGCATAGCAATTTCTGTAATTGTTGATTTTAGCTTCACTTTCAAAACCACAACAAAACCACTGGGAAAAACCCAAATGGAAGAGCTTTGTTTTGAGTTGAATCGAATTCTTTGCTTTAAATGAAAGCTGCAGTTAGGAGCCAGTGCAGCACTGGAGGGTTTCGGGGAGAAGCCTGGAGATGCTCTGTGCCCTGGCATGGACGGTCCTCCTTGCAGGGATTTGTCCAGAAGCACCACTCCCTTTCATCAGGGGAGAAAACAGATCGCATCCATTTCAGTGAAAAATGTCTTTTCCTCTTCAGGAAAGACCTGCAAAAGAATTTTTCATTTCAGCTGCTTTCCACTGAAAACCTGCTTTTTTTCCAGGGAGGATTTTTAAAAATTAATTTTCTCATTTGATTAAAAAAAAAAAAAAAAAAGAAAAAGGCAGAAAATCTGGGCTGTTTAAAATATTCTCTTTAAATTAGAAGCCCCAGTTGCTGTGTGGGACTTTTCAGACGAGCTGAAGTTTGCCCTGGTTTGGATTGGAGCATCATAATCCTTGGATCAAATGTCTTCTCTATTGTTCTCTTTTTTTTTTTGCTGTGTATTTTACAAATTTTAGGAATTGCTGACCTTTTGTCTGACTTTTGAGATGGAAAGACATAAAAGCTCTCCCCTACTCTTGCAGGACAGCAATTCTATTTTAATTTTAGGCCCTGTTTTAACTAGACACATTTAGTAGGAAGGAAAGCTCTGATAGGGAAGAGGCTGGCACTGCCATGTGTGTCCAATCCTGCATTTTTTACTGCAATATCCCTGATTTTTAGCCACTTTTGGCTTCTCTTTCTGTCTTCTAGAGGCTCTCTGCGTATCCAGAAGGATTGTCTCTCTCCTGCTCTCAAGATGAGCTTGATGGTGGGAAAGGCAACCTCACCCCTGTCCTCAAGCAAGCTCACACCGGAGTAGCCATGAGGTGCCTAATGAGGTGATTAGAATGATTAGGATAATGAGGCAGTGGTGTGAGATCTTGAGTTGGCCCACTGGGACTCCAGCCAAGGCACAGGAGGATGCAGCCAGGTAGGAAAGAGGAGGGTGGGAGCCCAGGCTGTGGTGCTGAGGAAGGAAGGTCTTACCTGGAGCAGAGTTTGGGATGCTCTCGAGGCAGTGCCACCTTGTGCAGGTCATTGCTTTCATTCCAGCTGCAGTGAAAGAAACTCAGTTTATTCCTGCTCCTTCAAATCCTGCCCTGACAGCCAGGACTGGGGTCTTGAGGAGAGTCAGACCCTTCCTGCAAGCCGGACCAGGTAAGGAATCTCCCTCTCAGATCTGCCACGTGGAAAAACCCGCACCCAGGGATGGAAAAGTCCAATGAACCCTGCACAAACTCTACACTGAGCGCACAATTGATATTTACTGCCCTTTGTGTACCTTTGCCCGGGGTTTGGCTTTGGCCAGGATGGAAAGGGCTGCAGGCAGCTCGAAGCAGACAAGATTTTAACAGGCAGGAGAGCATTCCAAGGGCATCGTCCTGGCTGAAGGCAAGACCCCGCTGGGCTGCTCCGCTCCAGTGCCTGGCAGGGAGACGTGTCCTTCTGTCCCCACGTGTCCCAGCACACCAGGACTCTCGGGCACTTGTTGTCCCTTCTTATCTCCGAGGGGGGGCTGCTCCTTCGCCCCACGCTCACAGCGGGGGTTGGATTTGGAGGCAGAATTCCCGGGAAGCTGTGACACTCGCAAGGTCGAGCTGTCACCCTGTGGCTGGCAGAGCTGCTGGGCTGTGTCTCCATCCACAGCAGTCATACCTCTCCTTTTTAGCTCTTAAGAGGCAGCAATAAATTAATTGAAGATTATTAACTAGATTAATTGTAAAACTTCCGTGAATCGCCACCTTCTATATCCCAGTCTATAATTGTTTGCCTTCCATGACCAATTAGATGGGGCCAGTTAAGGTTTTATCCTTTTTCAATATCAAGAAATCATTATTGTCATTGCTTGAACACAGCCTGGGCAGAGCGGGGTTCACCTGCTACAACCTGAACTTATGAAAAGTGCCCCAGGAAAATGGTTAATGAATTCCTCCAGCTGTGCTTTGCTGAGCACACGGGGCTTTAGGGCTGCATTCATTTGCTCCCTGGCCAAAACCTATCGCAAAAAGCTTTGCTGAACCTGTGGGTGGGGGGATCTTGGCTGGGTTTCATCAGTACCCTCAGCTCTGCCCTGATTTTGAATTGAATATTCAAGTTACAGCTGAGTTCAGCAGAGCTGGCTAAATGGGGCAGGAGAGAGGGAGACTCAAACCTGTCCTCCCAGCTGGGAAAAAAAAAAAAAACCCTGAAACTTTAAAAATGCAAGTCAGTTCTTCATTTTGATGCTGCATAACTGTCTGAGTGGATGGGAGAAGCAACAGGACTGTAATTGCAGACAAAATCTCTATTTCCTCTAATTGTTCCCGTAACTTGATTTACTTTGGAAATACTCGGTGGATGCTTTCCTTATTTACTGTCTCTCCTCACTGCTATCACTTTCCCTGCCTTGACTGATGAAGCACACTCATAATTTCTCTCCATTTGGTGTGGACAGATCCAGTTGGGCTCAGCAGCAGCTTGTGCAGATAAGGAGCTTCTGGCAAAATGGTTAATATCAATCTAGAAGTGAATGAGTGATTTATGGGGAAGGGGCCGTGTGAAACCAAAGACACCTCAGATGAATCTGGGGTTTCAAGAGCACGGAGGAAAATCTGAACATGGTGAAGTTCTTCTGTAGATAGGAAAAGGAAGATGTTGGGGAGATGGGAGAAGCCCGTGGGAGCGCGTCTTTCCTTGGTCTTTAGACCCTCAAGGCTTCGCTGAAATACCCCCAGGAGAAGTTCCAAGTGGCTTAAGGGCTTCACTTGGCCATCCAGGCTTAACTAAGGTGGCACGTGGGGTACAGCATTACCCCCAGCACCCCAGCAGACACACACACACACGTGTTTGATCCGCATCTCCAGGATGGCAGGGAATGCAGACCGATCTCCATGGCATCCTGCGAGGATGCTGCTACCTGGCTCTCCTCAGCACCCCTTTTCCTGCCTTCCAGGCTCTCGGCTTTCTGCACACCTCGGGACCTTTAAGCCTGGAATTGTTCCTCCCACCTCCTGCTTCTGGAGGTAGGCACAAAGCCTTGCTGGCTTTCCACTCAGGTGTGTTCCTTGCTCAGCTGGTTCTCCTTTCCCACCTATTTACTTAGGATTTCTTCTTCCTGCCAAGCTTGGACACCTGGGCTCAGCTGCAGCTCAGAGCTCCTGGCCTCCCTCGCCCACGTGTGCTGAGGAGGAAAGGAGGTTGGAACAGCTGCTTTAATTTCCTCAGGTCTCCCTTCAGCTGCTGCCTCACAGCTCCAAGGGCTCCCACCTCAATCCAGACTTAACCAGTTTTTGGCCACGACTGCAGATCTATTCCGGATCTTATTTCCCATGTGCTCTGTGTAATGCTTTGTCTCTGGACAATTTTTCCTTTTAATTTTGCAGTGAAAATTACCTAAGCTGGCTGAAAGAAGTGTTTCAGAGCTGACTTGCTGATTGCAAGCCAGAGCTGAGGGCTGCCTTATAGAGATGTTTTCTTTGGGAATAATCAGCCCAAAGCCGGTCTCGGAGGAGGGTCGCAGATGAGAGCTATCAGCGGAGGGGTTTATGGAACACAAGGCTTTGCACTCCAATTTCAATGCAGATAAAACCTGCCAAGTGAAGTGGATCCTTCCCTTGTCACTTCTGCAGAGAGAGATTTTATTAACACCAATTGCGTGGAAATGGGGCGGCGGCGGTGCCCACACGGAGATAAAAAGACATTAATGCACTTAGGCTGTGACAACAGAGAGCAGCTGGGTTTGGTTTATGTTCCTCTGGACTCCGGGGGGACTTCTGCACGAGCAGGGCGGGACTTTGGGGCCGAGTTCAATGGCTGATCCCTCCAGCAGAAGTATCGGGTGGAAAGGCTGGGAAGGAGCAGGAGCAGCCCGGGAGGATGCAGAGCGTGGGTGGCAATGTCTCAAGTGGCCCCAGCTCTGTGGCAGTGTGGGTAAGGTGTGAGACCTCAGGATCGCTGGAAATGAGATGTTGAGTCAGAGGATGGACAGGTGATCGCGGGAGAATCCTGCCCGGATGCTGTGGTGGCTGGGTGCTGGCATCCCAACGCCTTGGGAGCATGCGTGGGGCTGTTCCTGCTGCTCACCCGCCAGAGCTCCAGCCACGGGCACGGGTCGTGTATCCTGGTTCTCTCTTTCCAACAGAGCCATTTTCACTGTCTCAGGTTACTGCTGGACCTGGAGCTGAGCTTTAGCCTGACCCACACAGTGGGTATGGAAAGATTTGGGCAAGGATTGTCCTTGATGTGGGACACGCATCCGCATCCCGTTCTGGAGTCCTGCACCCATTTTGTAGATTCTCATACAGGATCCCTCAGCAGGAGAAGGACTGTGGCCCATTTCCAAGGACTGTGGCCCATTTCCAAGGACTGTGGCCCATTCCCCAGCCCCATGCCCCGGTCCTCCACAGGGTGTGGTGCCGCTGAGGCTTCCCATTGCCAGCTCAATCCCAAGTTCCCCTCATTCCAAGGGCCAGGGCTGTTGGAAAGGCCGGGATTTTAAAGCCCCGCTGCACGCGCCGCTCCCGCCCGGCACAGCTGGTGACGGATGGATGGATGTCCCAGTCCTGGGCAGGAACTGGACGACACCCCCTGACTGGCTGCCTGATCTATCAGCACATCTCCTTCAATCAAACAGACTATTCTGATGAGCCTGCAGCCAGTTCCCTGCACTTCGGAGCTCCTGGATCCTGCTGATGGGAGTGGGAGCCACTGCTGGAAAAGCTTTCTCCTTCTTGGTCATCTAATTTGGAGCTTTCCAATAAATGGGCTGCTCGACACTTTTTGATATAAAGGTCAACATCCTCTGGTAGACTTGAGGATTTTAAGGTAAGTGGAGGAAATGGCATGGATAGGCTGATTTGATAATGATCCTAATCCCGTATCTGATCTCTGATAATGATGGTAACCCCATCAATGTATGCTCATATCACTGCAAATGGGGCCCGGATCATTTTTGGCAGAACTGATGCCTCTTAGCACAGAGTGGCTTTGCTGGAGACTTTAATTTGTGCAAGAGCTGCCACACAGAATGCAGAAAAGGAAGCTTAAATTGTTTTTAGGAAAAAAAATCAATCAGAGCAAGTGTTTTTGGCTAAATAAGGTCTCAGTCTCCTGAGTCAGCTTTCCCAAAGCTGTTGGTGTTTGCTGATGAATTATTGTGGTGATGAGCACACAGCTGACACACCAGCCAAAGTGCAGTTATGGGTGGAGACTCATTTCAGAAAACACCTTTAAATTCCACAAATCCTTTTATTCAGGCAGACGAGGACAAGGACTGCCTGTTTCTTGGTGCTACAGAGGAAGCTGTGGGGTTTGGGAAGCTCTGTGCTTTGGGGAAGGTGAGAAGTGGTTTAGCACAGGGACTCCCTGCATCCTTCCAGGCTGTGGGGAACAGGTTTTGAAGCCTCTTTCATGCTGTGCATGTTGGAGATGTTTTCTGGCCATTGTGTGGTTTTTTAGAAGTGCTGAAGGGAGAGCAGAAGGACGTTTAGGAGGGAGTTCTGCCTCTGCAGGCTCTGGCAGTGCTATGTCAGTGGTCTGTTGCACAGCACACACAGGGCTGATGTCCAGAGAGAAATCCAGATCCACAGTACGCTTGGAATTCCTTGGAGGACTCTCACAGCAGAGCTCTGCAGCACCCAAGGATGTCTGGGGAGACCAGAGCTGCCAGGGCCTGGTTTCCAGCGTGCCCTTTTGCTTTGCTGTCTCTTGTGAATGCTACTTAAAGTTTTCCCAAGTTAGGGATAAGTTCGTTACATAGTCCTCTTTTCCTGAATCCTCTTACCTGGATTACATTTTGCTCCCAGAGTTCTGATTTCTAATCTGGTATATGGCACCAATCCTCAGGGAGCCACAGACCCAGGGAACTTGCACTTCTCTTGTCCCCTTGAAATGCCTGGTTGATTTTCGACTCCAGAGCTCTCTGTGTGACTCTCTCCCGACAAGGCTCACATGGGGCTGCTTTCCCCTCGGCACGATTTGTCTCTAGGGGTTGTCACACACCTCCCACGGTCCCACAGCCTTTTTCTCTTTGGCCTCTGATCTTCGGCAGGCCCGTGCTGAGAGCTGATTGCCATCTCTCCTCAGGCGGATCACATATTGCTCTCTAACTGGCTCAAGCCAAGGGGCTGGAGATGTTGGATTCCTTTGATAAGGTGCCAAAGTGACACGCTGATATCCGAGCCAAAGCACTGAGTAAATGCTTTTCCCATCGCCCACCGTGGTAGACTCCCAAATCCCAGTAGAAGCAGCTTCTTTCTATTACTCAGCCATTTGCCAGCAGGAATTATCTGCCCCAGCAGGAGATAGTTTGTGTTCTCTGTGTTTGTTAGGCTCCTGCTATCGCTCGCTCCCGGTAGAGAGAGGCATAAAACTCCTTCCAGGTGACATTTGCAGAAAAAAATCAATTGTTTATCAACATCCCACCAATCAATAAGTGCAGTGATAGGTGCAACTGTCTCTATTGGAGCTGAACCGTGATTGCTGAGAGGCCAGATTTGCTGCTAAATCCACCTAGGCCTGACGCTGGGCTGGAGCTGTGGGGCCAAAGCCTGGAGCCAGATCCTTGGAGAGTTTCCTGGTGCTGTGCTGAGCCCTTCCCCTCCTCGGGATCCTGGTGCTGGTTGCTCTGCACCCATTCTCTGTGGGCTCTGCTGCTGGAAACAGCTCTGGAGCTGTTCATGCGCACGTGGTCCCTCAGAGCCAGGGAGGGTCTGCTCTCTGGGTGTTCCTACACCAAGTTTCAGTGAGGAGATGAACCACAGCACAAGGTGCTCACCCCAGAGGAATTCACCACTGTTTTGAAGACTTAAATGTCTGTTTGTCCATCTTCACTAATCCTTTTTCTGAAGAACCCTGTATTATACTGTGTTCCCAGATTCTCTTGGCATCCGGCCTTGGCACTGGAGAAGATGGGCCTGGAGGAAGATCTCTCACAGGGTTTAGGTGTTCCTGCTGTGGTTGGTGATAAACTTGCTTTCAGCTGCACTGGTGAAAAGGCCAGCTTGGAGCAACCTGGTCTAGTGGAAGGTGTTCCTGCCCTTGGGAACTGCAGGATCTTTAAGACCTTTCCAATCCAAGCCTTTCCATGATTTTGTGCTGAGCGTCTCCAGACATCCATCTCCTTCCTTCTGTGCTACCCTTGCCCAGCTGGTCCATCTCCCTGGGACGCCTGCAGCCTTTCCCTCTCGCTTGAAGCTGTTGTCAATTAAATGAGACAACTTAAGGATATCCCTATCTGCAGAGCATTCCTGAGCCTGAGCTTTCCCAGAGCCGGAGCTCTCCCTGAGCCAGAGCTCCAGGAGCATTTGGACAACGCTCCCAGGGACAGGATGGGATTGCTGGGGTGTCAGTGCAGGGCCAGGAGCTGAGGGCTGGGTAATGCTTGTGGGTCCCTTCCAACTCAGGAGACTGAGTCCATGATCCAATTTTGAGGTGTCCGTGCGGCCAAGGTATCCCATCTCAAAGAAATATGGATAGGAATGGAAGAGTTAACGTCAGCAGCTCCCAGACACACTGGAGAGTTACATCATGTTGCTGTGGAAACTAACTTTGTGAAAGCACAGTGATGTATGGGAAAGCTTTGGGTCAGCGGGTAATAAATTCTGTTTAAAAAGTGATTTTTTCCCCATCTGCTGATGTAAACATCATTAAGAGAAATGACGGCTGAGAGATGGATTTCTTTTTATATCAATTTTCAGACAAAGAAAATAATTTTTTTTTATAATAAAAAAGTTGCCTGAAATCAGAGAGTGCTATAAATAATGAAATAAAGAAAAAGCACCGGTGATGGAACAGAAATTTTCCCTGGTGATTGGTTTACAGCTCTCTGTGATTTAATGGGAACTTGAGTTGCCTGTGGGAAGCTGCAGCAAAGCCCTGGATGGGCTCCCTAAGATGACACTTTGCAAATTGTACCATGAATCCCAAACTTTGAGGGCTTGGGAGCATCCTAGTCCTGGAAGTCCTCTCTCATCTGCATTTCCCTGCTGCCATTGAGGGGCAAGTTTCCAACCTGCCACGTTGTCCTTGGGATTCTCGTGAAGGTGTGGGGGGTTTTGGGTTTATTTTCCACCCTTTGGGATGCAGGAGGGTCTGAGGTGAGGCAGCAGAAGTTTCTGAGTTCACCCAAAGCAGCGTGACAGTCCCAGCCAACGGCAAGGGTGCCACTGGGAATGCAGACAAGGGTGTCACTGTGATGAATGGGGTAATTAATAAGCAATTAATGTGCTTCAGAGCATGGCTCCAGCTTTTCTCCCAGCCAGGCATTCAGCACTGATCCGCTTTCTCTGGTGATCCGGGCTCGGAGCAGCTCGGAATGAGGGAGATGATGCTTCCAGAGCTCCTCTTGATGCTGCCAGGATGCAGCTCTGCACTGGCACAGCAGGGAGTCTGCTTTACAGGGAAGGAAATTCCAGGGTGGGTTTTTCACTAATTGATGGGATTTGAAAGGATTCTCTGGATTGTCCTTGAAAGGAGTGCTCTGAAATGTCCTCCTTTGGCAGCTTCTCCATTCCCATCCCAAACTCCCTGAAAGCTGGCCCAGGTGTGAATACCCCACCTGGCTGGCATCACAAATTCACATTGGCCTGGCCTGCAGCATTGTTCCCAGCTCATCCTTCTGCCTCTTTCCTCTCCTGGCTCAGCCCGGATTTTTCCATGCCCTCCAGTATTCCCTGTTAGCCCCATCGTCCATCTCTCCTGGGTGGGTTCTCTCAGTTATATCAGAGCCCACCAAGATGTTGTGCTGATGTCTAGACCTGAGCAAGAAGTGCATTTCCCATTTCAGGGAAAAATTACGGAATTTAATTTAAATGTATTTTTTGTCCCGAGATGTCCCTGTGAAACCATTAAAGATTATTTACATATTTTGAGTTGATTTTGGCATTTAAAGCAATTGGATTACAAGAGAAACTTCTGAGTGAAAAGATGTTTCAGAATTAATATCAAAGTATTCCATGCCCTCAAAATAATGAAACATGATGTTTTGATGTTGTCAAAACACTCGGGTAATTTTTTGTGTAGAAACAAGAGCGTGTTGGCATTGACGTGCCCAGGTGAGTTGTTCCTTTTGCAGGCAATCAACGTTCTGATGGAAAATCCCGAGGGAGCTCAGTTAAGAGCAGCCAAACCTTGCTCACTCGTGTAATAACATCCCTTTCACTCCTCAGCCTCAGGGCCTGTGCTCTAAGAGCAGTCCCAGGGGCTGGTAATTAATTGGCGTAGCTAATTCAGGGATGGAGAGGGAATATGACAGCAAAACAGGAATAATCTGCAGTGTTTGTGAGGGAGGGAGTGTCCACGGGTTGCTGAAGAACCCCAGCAGCTTAGAGGACATCACTGTTCTAATGAAGAGTAATAAAAACAAATGAATGTGGTAAAATGCTGAACAGGTCAAGAGGAGGCAGAGGGTTCCTCAGCTCGGACACGGCGGAGGTAATTTTGCATTTTGTCACAGACTGATGGAAACATGACAGAAATGAAACCCTAAAAAGCAAAGGGGAGGAAAAAGGATGTGTGAGATTGCAAGGAACCTCACCCCTGACAGCACCCGCACGTGCGTGTCACTGGAGCTCAGTGATTTGGGCTCGGGAGTGGTTTGGGTTGTCTCTGTCTATGAAGGTGCCTCTCTGGGGAGCTGCCCGGGCTGCTCCCACGGCTGATCCTCGGCACTCCTACCCCTCCATGGAGAGATTCTGCCTCAAGGAAATGCTCCTCTCAGTGCTGGGCTGAACTGGCTGCAGGTTGGGCACAGCCACGAGTGTGGAGGTGACGCAGGACCGCGGTGCTGCTCTTGCACGGTGCTGGAGGCCCAGTCATGTCTCCATGTACTGCTCCTCCAATATTTGTGACAGCCGTGCTCTTTGCTGGCAGCAAACCCATGGTTTCTTTCCCAGATTGTGGGGAAAAATCTCCAGCATCCCCTCAGCTGGGAGCAGAGCTTTCCCTGAAGAGCCCTGAGCAGAAGGACGTGTGGGTGTGGGGGATGAGGAGCTCAGTGTGACCCCACTGAGCTCAGTGTGACCCAGAACCCCCCGAACCCTGGGCTGATCCCCAGCGTGGGCAGCAGGGAAGGGGTTGGGATTCTGCCCCTGTGCCTCGCTCAGGTGAGACCCCACCTGCAGAGCTGCCCCAGCCCTGTGGCCCAAAGCATCAGAAGGACGTGGAGCTGCTGGAGAGAGTCCAGAGGAGGTCACTGAGATGCTCCAAGGGCTGGAGGTTCTTTGCTCTGGAGCCAGGCTGGGAGAGCTGGGGGTGTTCAGCTGGAGGAGAGAAGGCTCCAGGGAGAGCTCAGAGCCCCTTCCAGGGCCTAAAGGGGCTCCAGGAGAGCTGGAGAGGGACTGGGGACAAGGGACGGAGGGACAGGACACAGGGAATGGCTTCAAACTGAAAGAGGGGAAATTTATCTTAGATATACAGAAGGAATTCCTCCCTGTGAGGGTGGGGAGGCCCTGGCACAGGGTGCCCACAGAAGCTGTGGCTGTCTCTGGATCCTTGGAAGTGTCCAAGGCCAGGCTGGACGGGGCTTGGAGCAGCCTGGGGTAGTGGGAGGTGTCCCTGCCATGACTGGATGGGCTTTGAAGTCCCTTCCAACCCAAACCATTCCAAGATTCTGCGATTCATTCTGTGATTCTCTGATTCATTCCATGAACCCCACCTGAGCTCCTGCTTCCAGAGTGAGATTTCCTCTGCTTTGGAGGGGTCAAGATTTCAAGTCAAGGTCCCCAATTATTTTTCCTCTGTTTTGCCCACCCAGCAGAATTCCAGGCTGGGGAAATTGTTGGAGCTGTGGTTTCAACGTGCCAGCAGTGACGAGAGGGCGAATGATGTTTCTGTCAGTGCACTGAAGGCCATTGTGCGCTATTGATTTTTGTATTTGTTTGGTTTTGTTGGTGGTTTTTTTAAGCAGAACACCCCATTCAAAGCAGTGTAAAACACTCCATTAAATATTAATGCTTTCCCCCCCTTCTTTCCTCTGTGGACACATCTCCTCCTGTTTTCCCAGGTCCCCATCGTGCCGGACAGCTGGAGGATGTTGCCACCAAATAATCAGCAGGTTGAGGATGCTGCATAAAACACTCAGCAGTGCCCCTTTAACGTGGAAGCAACTTGACTTTTATTGCCAGTGCTGAAAGCATCTACAAATGTAGATTTAGCATCAGCCTCCAGGCTTAAGATACAGCTGTTATATTTTCCTTTCTTCCTTTAATTTTTTTTTCCCCGTCTCCTTCACACTAATGTGATGCTTATTTAGGAACTGCAGCCATCTGTGGCTGCTAGGGATGGCACTGTTAAATTTTGCTGTTGCTTTCTTTCCCCTGGTTTGATGAGGCTCCCAGCACACAGAGAATTCCCCAGGACAGCAGAGAGTTGCTCTGATTGTTTTTTTTTTTTTAAACACCTCCCAGAGACATTGTCTGTGCTGGGAAAAGGTGGTCAGCTGGAGACCTGAGACCCTGCCTTGTCGTGGGTTAATGAGGTGAGATTATGAAGAATCAGGCAGCAAAAGATGCTGATGAAATTAGAGGGGATGGCAAATAAAAAGGGAGGGAAGGAGGAAGGGCTGGGACCGGAGCTCCTCCTGTTCCTCCCAGCAGCCTGCGGTTCGTGGCGAGATGATCCATGTGGGGATTGGGGCACTTGCAGTACTCAAGGGAATTTTTTCGTGTTTTCCCAGTGAAGTGCTCTGCCTCAGCAGATGGACAGGGATCTGTCCCGAGTGGGCAGTCTGGAGCTGGGCCCAGCTCGGCACAGCAGGAGGGGTGTGTGGGGCTGCCAGCAGGCACTCGGCTCTTCGTGTCAGGAGAGCCAACGTTGGCTTCTCCCCGTTTTGTCCCTGAGCTGCCTTCAAATGCCTCATGTTCACCCTTGTGAGGAAAGGTAAATCTTAAAAATTGCTATAAAGAGAAAGGAAAATATCTTTCCTTTGGGCAAAGCCCTGTAGAGAGAGCTGCTCTAGATGTCCTGCAAGTGATTTACCTTTTAATCTCCCTCTCTTTGATTTTGTTCAGTGTTCTTTCTGTCACCTGCTCCTTTAAATTGTCCTCTGTGGGAACCACAGCTCCTCTTTGCCCTCTGGAGCCTCTTCACTGTGGATTGCCCTCTTCATGGGAAGGTTAATAACGAGTTTATCTGAAAATACTCTTGCATCTTATGGAAAATCAGAGGACCCACAGAGGGAAGGTGCTGCTTTATACTCTATAGGATATGAGATGGGTTGTGTTTGACCAGAAATCCTTTGGCTGCATCTCTTTGGGTACCCAGGCCCGCTCCTTGCCCCTGTCTATATTTGTCCTGCAAGGCAGGCTGGCCCAAGGCTGCTTGAAATGGCTTTGCCACCTCCCAGGATGGGATGAGCTGTTCAAAACGGTGATGGTTTGTCCAGTTCAAAGCCAGGGCAGGGACAGCTGCAGCCATGAGGGGTGGAGCTGGTCGAGTTCCAGGTGTCAGGGAAGTCAGTTTCTCTTCCTAGGCTGCCTGAAGGTCCCTGTGTGCCTGAGGGCCCAGACTCGCTGGAAGCTCCTCAGCTGTCCCCAAGACTGATGGTTCTCCACCCTTCAAATCCAGGCAGTCCAGAGCACAGGATCACGCCTGGCACGTTCCAAAGCAGTCCCTGGGATGCCCCAGGGCACGTTGGGCTCCCTGAGCTGGAGGTGAGGATTGGTACCTGCGCTGCTGAAGGCACAGCCCCCGTCTCCCGAGAGCCTGGCGCCGTGGTCCTGCAGCTGTCAGCATGATGAATGGATGTTATGTTTTATTTCCTGCTTTATCAAATACTAATTATGCAGATGATAATTCTCAGCATCACGGTTCCTTTTGGCTCATTTGTTTTTCACTCTCCAGAGCCAGAATAGGGGGTATTTCCATCCTCCCCCCACTCCCATTCTTGAAATTCTGCTTTAATTGCTTCTCCTTGGCTTTTGCTTAAGGTTTCCTGCTCCGAACAGGTCAGTGTATTGATCCTGCACTTTGATAAGGTCAGCAGAGATCACCTGTGACATTTCCAGGAGATTTGCTCCTCCCCTAATGGGCTTAGTCATCAAAGAGTTTTCCAGGGGACAGGGCAGGGGAGAGGTTGAATTTCAACTCTTACATATGTTTATTTGGGCAGGCCTGGAAGGTTCTGAGGAGTGGGATCACTCGACAGACTAAAGGATGTGCTGTCCAGGTCATGAACTCTGTGTGTGGGACCCACCATCGTCACTAAACGCCACAGAAACTCTGCGTGACCGGCTGAGGTGGCACCAACTGATCCCGAAGGGCGCAGAACCAGGTGACCCCCACTCCTGGCACGCCCACAAACCCTGGCTGTGGCGGCTCCAGCCAAGCCCATCTCTGACCATGCAGAGGAAGGTGAGGAGATAACAAAAAGAACAAGCAAGCAACATCTGCTGGGCCAGATGAGCCTGGGGGAGGAAAATAAATCAATGAATTCCTTCCTGAGGTCTTGGAGAGTGAGACTGGACTGCAGCTTCATGAGGAGTGCAAGGCTGAGCAGCAGATTACCCAGAATTTCCTGTTCTTGTTGTGGCTGAGGGGACAAGGAAGAGAGCAGGGGCATGGAGAGATGCCCTGAGCCATCCAGCCCTGCTCCCTCTGCTCCTGTCTGCCAGGAGCTGGATTAAAGCCTGGCTGTAAAGCAGTTATCTACCACAGCAGTGTCCGAGGAGGAGGATCCACACCCTCGTGAGGTCCTCCAGCGTCCAGTGTCCCTCCCTGCTGGGAAATTGCACTGTGTTCTGGGATTTATCTGACCTGAGCTTCCAGGCATTGAATCTCATCATCTTGTTGTCAAAATCCTGGGAAGTCCCCTGCAAGCCAGGATATTTCCATGTTGATGCCTAGACATCTTGGGAATTTTTAAGCAACTCTTTGGCAAACTGAGGAAGCTGAGCTGAGTTCAGAATTTTTCCAGCTCTCAGCTGTGTGTATGGAATCTTTTTAAATGCTCTCCAAGATCTCCCCTCCCTGTGTGGACACCCCACATCTCCTGGAAAAGCTCTAAAAACCCAGAGCTCTGCTATGCTCTGCACAAGGGTTCTCACAGCCTCTAAAATGCTGGGGGGGGGATTGGTTTTTTTTCATATAAAGTCATGCAAATGTGGGTGAAATAGGGGAAAATGGAGGATAAGAGAAGAAGGAAATGCCTTCAGTGAAAGCCTGCAGTGAAAGCCTGCTTCCTGTCCCTGCTTGGATGAATGTTCACTTACTCCAGGGACAGCATCTTTAGTCCTGCTGCAGCCAGTGCTTTCTGAGGTAATCTCTCACATTGGAAGTAGCTGTCATTTGCATCCCTGGTTCCCAGAGGTGTTGTCTTGCACTGGGTTGCATCAGACTACATTTTTCCACAGTGATGCACCTCAGCAGTGAAGGGGGGCCGAGCAGCTTGTGGTCAAGCGGCTGTGTCTGGCTGAGCAAACACCCCGAGTGTTGTCACCCTGTCCAGCCACGGGTGGATGTTTATCCTCCTGAATCCCTGCTGGGCCACATGGGTCAAGGGGCCCTCGACTGAGGTAGATCTTGTTGACACTTGATAGGAAAAGGTGAGAAAAATGTATTTAGTGGCTTTGTAAGGTGCCATGGATCCTGCCCCTCATGCGTGGGCTTGTTTAACCCACACTGTGACCTGCCCTGTTCTCATCGTTACTCACTCGTGACCTCCTTTTCTGCTGTCTATAAACATTCCCAGCAAAGGGAATCACTCCAGCAAATGGTGGATAAAATCCTGAATGATGTGGACAGAGAGCAGAGCACTGGAATTGATCTAAACTGCCTGGATGTCCCTCCAGATCCTGGAGCAAAAGCTTTTTAGTGGGTATTTTCCGGCTGTGAAGTGAGGCCATAAAGTTTTCAGGGTGTCCCAGGTAATGACAGAGTGATTCAATCAGGCTCTCTTATCAGATTCTCTCTCTCCTGCTTGTCTTCCCCTTTTCTTTCTCCATCTCTTCTCTAGAGGGCTGGATTGGCATCGCTCAGGTGGGCAGCTCAGCCTTTAGCAGAGTAAGAAGATTCCAGACTATGAGGTAACTTAAAAATTCAGCTCTTTAATGAAGCTTGTGGCCCCCAGATCCTCCCCTGTGCAGCCCTGCACAGCCCAGGATGGTTACTGTGTGTTTCTTGCCTGTCCTGTGCACTCAGGATTCTCCTCTGTGGAGCATTTCTAAGGTGTCAGCCTCTGAAATGCTCCTGGCTCTGCCCTTGGAAGCACAAGGGAGACGCGTGCCAGGCTGGCCCGCAGAGGGAGGCTGAGCTAAGTCACTCATTACAGTCACCATAACTGGCTCTTTCCCTCCTGGGCCTGACTGACCTCGAGGAACAGAAGAGCTTTTTGCTGTTCTGGCTGTGGTCCCATCCCTCCCCCTGCAAATCCTGAGTAACCCAGCAGAGGAGGAGCAGTGTGAGGGGCAGAATGGAGCAGATCCCTTGCAATCAGGGATGTCACCAGAGCCTGCAGAGGGATTAGGTCCTGTCCCCTACTCAGGTTAATCTTTTCAAACACTGTTTCCAGGAAAGAAGCCATAGCTCCAGTCATGTTTAAGTAAGTTCAAAGACTGGGGATGAGTTCAGGAGTGCATGGAGCAGGACAGTGGGATCCTCAGAAGTGGATTTGAGAGACAGGGTTCTTCCTGTTCCTGTTTCTGTCCTGGGGTATTGTGTGAGTTAGGGCAACCACAGAGCTCCCAGCACTCAGAGGTTCCGTCACCTTGGTGTCACCCACTGTGTGGGCTGTGAGGGCACCTTGGGTCCCCTCGAGGACCTTCCCTGTGCTCCTGGATGCTGTAGCATGGCATGAGCTGATTGGAGGTGGAGCTGCAGCGAGCAAGTGCAGGATGGGGTTTGGGAAGCTTTGGGAAGCAGTGCAGGATGGGGTTTGGGAAGCAGTGCAGGATGGGGTTTGGGAAGCAGAGCAGGATGGGGCTGGAGAGCTTCAGGAAGCAGTGCAGGATGGGGTTTGGGAAGCTTTGGGAGGCAGTGCAGGATGGGGTTTGGGAAAGCTTTGGGAAGCAGTGCAGGATGGGGCTGGAGAGCTTTGGGAAGCAGGGCAGGATGGGGCTGGAGAGCTT
>VZTE01002465.1:895024-913461 GCA_013397775.1 Eulacestoma nigropectus
CTTCCCTCCCTTCCCTTCCTTCCCTTCCCTCTCTCCCTCCCCACGGAGCTGGGTGCTGACCAAAGCTCTGCGTGTGGGAGCCAACCAAAGGATGAGCCACGAGCCTCCAACTCCTGAAGTGCCCGGTTCCTCCACCTCCTGGGACAGAAATTTGGGATAAAGCGCAGTCCTCCTTACGGGAACCGCTCAGGCAGCAGAAAAAGGGCAGAGCAGAGGCTCGCTCTGCCAGAGGCAGGAATATTGTGATCCGGTGGGAGCTGCCTTGTTTGCACACACCTCGCACGCCTCGTTCGTGCGCTGTATTAAACAGCCGGCAGAGTTTAATTCCTCTGGGAAAAAACCCCAAAGAAAACATTCTCCCCTCGCACCAAGTGCAGCCGTGCTGTAACTGGGCTGTGACAAACCTCTCCCGAGCTGGCGAGGGGGTGTTCGGAATTCTGACGTGCCCTCTGTCTCGGCAGACAGTTTGGCAGGGAGAGTCACAGCCGGGTGATTCCAGCTCCCCCAAGCCGGGCCTTTTTGCGGGAGAACGCTGACAGATCCGCAGGAAGAGCGAGCAGGACTCTCATAATTTATTTTTAATGCCGTGCTGCCTTTAACCGTGCGATTTCCTCCAGGGTGTTTGCTTTGAGATTGCGGGATAATTACATCGCAGAAACCAGGCTAATTACAGTTAACAGCCTGAAAAAGTGACGGCCCCCGTTTCCCACCCCCCCTCCCAGCTTTTTCCACCGTCACTCCTCGCCACCGCCGGCGAGGAAGTGCCTTGGCACAGCGCTGGGATGCTCGCGTCCCGTCCTGGCCCCGCGGAGGTGCCGCCCCATTGATCCGGGCTGGGTGGGGCCGTGGCAGCCCCTGCCAGGACCGCGAGGGAGAGCTCGGCAGTGGGGAGGTCACCGGTGCCGCAGGACGGGCGAGGAGGCGGCGCTGGGAAAGGTTTGGGCCGTGGTCAGTGTGTCCGTGCCCTCTGTTGGGACCAGCCCGCTCGGCCACGAGTGCAGTGCGCTGCTGAGGAGGATGGGAATGGGAAAAAATCCTGGATTTTCCAAGCCTCACCTAAATGGACCTAAATCCAGCAGTGTGCAATGCATGCAGCTATCACACGTGTGTTTTCTGCCTCTCTTCATCCATCCCCTACATCCAGCAGTGTGCAGGGCATGCAGCTATCTCCACGTGTGTTTTCTGCCTCTCTTCATCCATCCCCTACATCCAGCAGTGTGCAGGGCATGCAGCTATCTCCACGTGTGTTTTCTGCCTCTCTTCATCCATCCCCTACATCCAGCAGTGTGCAGGGCATGCAGCTATCTCCACGTGTGTTTTCTGCCTCTCTTCATCCATCCCCTACATCCAGCAGTGTGCAGGGCATGCAGCTATCTCCACGTGTGTTTTCTGCCTCTCTTCATCCATCCCCTACATCCAGCAGTGTGCAGGGCATGCAGCTATCTCCACGTGTGTTTTCTGCCTCTCTTCATCCATCCCCTACATCCAGCAGTGTGCAGGGCATGCAGCTATCTCCACGTGTGTTTTCTGCCTCTCTTCATCCATCCCCTACATCCAGCAGTGTGCAGGGCATGCAGCTATCTCCACGTGTGTTTTCTGCCTCTCTTCATCCATCCCCTACATCCAGCAGTGTGCAGGGCATGCAGCTATCTCCACGTGTGTTTTCTGCCTCCGTTCATCCATTCCCATTATCACCTTCACTTACTCAATGACAGGCTGGGCACGAAGGGAGTGTTGGCATTTCCTTGGGCTGGGATTGAGGTCGGGATCCTCTGGCCAGGCCTTGCACTGCCTTCCCATTGAAAGATCCTTCCCCCTGCTGCCCCCACACTTTTCATTCTGCATTAAACACAGGCATTTGGTGGGGGGTGTAAGTGTGGTGAACTGTGGCTTTTGCAGGGTAGTTAATGCCTTTATTTTAGCCCAAATGGTGGGGAAAAAAGTGCTCCCAAAAATCTACCCCAAACCTGACAAATGTGTGGGCGTGGGTTCTCCTGAGACCAGAGCAGCGTCTGCTCCGAGACGTGTCCTTGTTTCTGTCTCTATCAGCTGGGCTAATAAAAGCTGCTCATGTTTCCTCCAGGCCTTCCTGCTGTGATTTATGGGTTCGGGCTGGGCCCAGGAGCCCCTGGGCTGTTAGAGACACACAGGGGTGGGAGAAATGCTGATTGGAATGGAGGCAGCGCAGTCAGAGCTCCCAAGGCAGTAGGGATGTGCTGTCCCCAGCAGCCCAAGGGTGCCAGGCTGTGCTCCAGGTCCTCAGGGTGGTCCTGGCTCTCCTTGCTGAGCTGAGCTGCCCAGCCCACGCTCTGTCAGAAATCACTCTGAGAGCTGAGAAGGCTCATCCTGCCTTGGCCGTCACCTTGCTGGATCACACCATGGTGGCCAGTTCCATAGGGAATGACAGCAAAGAGCTCTGGAGCAATGCAGCCCCCCCTGCCACCCTCAGCAGCTCAGGTGCTGCTCCCTCAGATGCTGCTCCCACGTTTGCTCCCCGGGATTTCACACGATCTGGCCCCTAATTCTGGCAGTCTCGAAAAAGAATTCATTTTCTCTTCTGGGATTCCCCGCCAGGGATTAATTTAATGATTTCTTTTTCTTTCCCATTGTTTGTTTTTAATGATTAAGGTGATAGTTATAAATTGTTAACAAGTTCTGGTAGAAATGCGATCCCTGGGAACTTCTTTTGCGCTGAATAAAGTAACGGGGAGATTGATTTAGCAAAGCCGGTTGAGTTGCTGTGTCTTCGAAGATTATCTTGGTTCTGCATGAAAGGCCAGATTTTTGAGCACTATTTCGGCCTAACTGAAGTCAGGTGCTTAAGCACCTTCAAAATAAGAGAAGCCTGTGTCTGTGGGGAGCGATAATATTGTGTGTTAAACCAGCCAGTGCATTAGAACTTCCTTTTTTTTTGGCTGGGCGGTTTTTTCAGGTGAATCCTTTCCTCTGGCAAAGTGCTGAGCTGGCACCGAGGGATTATTTGATGAAAAAAGCCCTTTCTCTGCTGGGAGCAGCCCATTTCCCTGGAGGCCGCTGGGGCTGGCAAGGGTTGATGCCGGTGACATCTCCATGGGGTGCTTGGTCTGAGGGCCGTGGCTTTGCACAGAGCAGAACCTGTGGGGTTGCCTTGGCTCTTTTTTCTTTGCTTTCCTTGTGCTGAGTGTCTGCTGAGCTCCAAAGCATTCACTCCTGGCAATTATTCTGATGAGGCAGGGGGTTATTTGAAAACTGCGAACGGAGGTTTCTGGGGAAATGTCTTCAAAGGCTGATCTCCTTTCGATGGAGGTTGTAATTGTTTAATGATTTTCTATATGGATTTCTGTGTGGGCTGCTGCAGGACAGGCAGGGCTGGTTTGTCAGCAGAGAACAGCTGTTCGTGCTTCGCCCTCTCTTCCCCTGGAAGGCTGGTCAGCTGCCTCCTGAGCAGTACTGGAGATTTTTGATTTATACTTCCCTTGGCTTTCCTGCTCTGTCTCAGACCCAAACCACCAACTTGTCATGTTTTTTTTCCAATTAAATCCGCTGTCTTTCCCACACACCTTGGCTCTGGCATCCTTGGGCTGCAGGGCTGCAGTGATGCTGCTTTAACAACCCGAACAGGCCTGGGGCAGGACGTCTTCTACTGCAGCTGATGAAACATCTCGTCCCTCTCCAAAGCTGAGAAACCATTCCTATTGCATTGTCTTTCCCCTAATTCCTTGGACAGTCAGAAGCCTTATTCGAGTTTCCCACCTAAATTTATTAATGAGTGAGTTGTGACCTTTTGCTGATGTTCTTTCACCTCGAACAGCACTTTCTCTTCCTTCATGTTAAACCTCCTGCTACATGGAAAGAGAGCAATGTTATCACCTCTTCCCCTTCATTTCCTTACACTAACAAGTCAGGTTTTCCCAGCAGCTGCCTCTTGCAAAAGGCCACCTTTACTCTGATGAGCCTCGGAGGCATTTCCAGGCTGAGCTCACCAGCACTGACCCCAGTTTTGGGTGACAAAGCTTGCACGGGGCCTCCTGTGCAGTGTCACCAGACAGGGGCCAGCAGCCCTTTGCCCACCCAAGGCAGGTGTTTAATGGGACCTTGCAACACCGCTGTGTTTGAGGAATGGGATTTTAAAAGGCTTGATCCCTTTCTCAGTGGAGTCGCAGCTGAAATTCCCATTGATTGCTGAGGTGTGTGTCCTGGACTTAATAAATCTTGTTGCTCAGTGCCAGGAGTGGTGAACTCCTCTTGACAGGATAAATCCCGTGCCAAGGGCGTTGATGTGTCTGATGGAGAGCCGAGGGCAGCAGGAGCTCAGAGGAGGTGGTGGAAGTGAGGCGCCAGGGATGGGTCCCCTTCTCCTGCTCCGTTTGCTTTTGTCAAGGAATAGAGAGCATACCCAAACTGTTATTTTTTTTTTTTTAAAGAAAGAGAAAGAACAACACAAAATTGTCCCCTTGGTTCCTTGGAGCAATCCTGAGCAGGCAGAGGGATTTGGGACCCAGCCGGCACTGTGGTCTGAGTCAGAGGTGTCTGAGTCCTTTCACAGAGGTGGGAACACAGGGAGTGGGTGATCCTGAGCAGCACAGGAGGATTCTGAGCAGCCTGATCACTGCAAGGTGTCCTTGCTCATGCCAGGGGCCTTGGGCTAGATGGCCTTCAGAGGTCTCTTGAACCCAAACCATTCCAGGATGCTGTGCTCCTGCCCTCCAGCCATGGCACGCGGTGCTGGGAACTGCACTCGGGTCCCGGGGCTGGCTGGAGATCAACCAGAGATCCTGTCTGCTGGAAACACAATCCTCCTGTTTCCTGATCTGAGCCCCATAACACAAAGCAGATGTAAAGGTCTAGCAGGGATCAGGAAATCTTTTGTGTGTGAGGTGGAGGCAGCGCTGCGTGCCCGAGGAACCTGTGAGAAGGGAAAATGGGATACCCCTGGGGCAGGAGAGACCCGGCTCTGCGGGGGAAGGGGCACTACGCCTGCTGTAAAGCCTGACCCGGCTTTCTGGAGCGGTCCTGAGTTAAACAATGCCTGCAGCCCGTCCCGCACCGTGTGCAGGGTCGGTGGGATGCGGTGCCTGGCGCTCCCCATCTCCGGCTCGGCGCCGTGGAGGTCCCTTCTGCCTGCGCCGCCTCCCGCGGCGCCGAGCTGCGAGTCGCTAAACAAAGCCGGGGAAAATCAGGCACAAGCTGTGCAATTTGCAGATGATCTGTGTACCTGCTAGCTCCGAACAGATGTTTTCCTTCGCGTGACCATTTGTGAGCTGCTTCCCTGTCACAGGCTGCGGTAGCTGCGGTGCTCGGGAGTGAGTGATATCTTACACCTGCACGGAGCAGCGTTCCTGCCATAAACCCGCTTTGCAATTCCAGAAATCTCCCATTACTGAGTTTTATGCCCGGTGCAAACAACGGCAAAATAAGGCTGTTTAGTATTTTTGACAGAGGCTTTAGAAAAAAGCGCTGGAAGATAAGAACTGCGGGAGCTGGATGGGATCTGCATAACTCCGTATCCTCTCCGAGGAGCGGGTGATGCAAAGGGAAGCGCAGCAGAAGGCGAACCTGCCTCGTGTTAGATCTGCTCATCATCTCCTCTAGCTGGAGGTGGCCTGCAATATTAATATCCCTTTCAGCAGAGATGTTGGTATTTAGCTGGTGTAACTCCGGCTATTCTTGTTATCCACGCACATTCCTGCTTCCCCTCTGAAATGTCACGGATTCTTGGCCACGACAACTTCCCGTGGAAGTTAGCTCCAGGCGTTAATTGTGCCTTGTGCGAAGCCCGGGTTTCCTGCTGCAGGGCTGTGCCAGGGGGGTGTCAGCAGCACGGAATCGCTGCCTCAGTCATTGTGGGGGGGATTCTGAGCAGCACAACTTCAGCGCAGCTTAACTCGAGCAGGCTTGGCTTGAGCTCGGCTTTTCCAAGAGGGCTCTAACGGATAAAAGGACTGCAATTCCTCATCTCCCGGGCAGGTTGGCAGGTGTATAGGAATGTGATATCCTCCTCTGGGTTACCCACGAGGGGAAGGGGGGTCTGTCTGGGAGAGGCTGTTGGTTTTTTCTGGCTCCTTCCAAGCTCAGCCAGTGGATCTTCAGACAGGTGTTTGGAATAAATGTACAGCAAAAAGCAAAAGAAGCCAAGAAGAGCATTATGCTGAAGAGAGGAATTCTGCAGGGTGTTTCTTCCTGGGATGTGCGCCCTCCGAAACAACCAAAGTCTTTAGGAAGCTCCGGGATAGAGGGATGGGTGGAGGATGGGAGGGGGATTCTCTTCCCAGGAACCAGCCCTGTTGCAGTGCGGCCACAAACCCAGGAATGCCTTGCTCAGCCCCTCTGGAGACAGATAACGCTAAACCCCGGGGCTGCCTCTGGGAAATCTGTTGCTCTGTGCTTTTTGCACCAAATTCCCAGGTGGGTTTACCTGTGGAGATCAGTGGGAGCCTGGATTCCCTGCGGGAGCTGCCGGAACGTCTGTCGGGAACGGCTGCTCGCCATCTGCTGCGGGCTGGGAGCGGGAGCAGGGGGCCCTGGCAGGTTTGGGGAGGTGCCTTCAGGCACGGCATCCTCCAGGAGAGCCTCCTCTGGAGCAGCAGGATCAGGCCTCTTTCCTGACCAGAATATACATTTCTTTGCCCCAACAGAGGAAAACCTCTGTGCACGGCCCAGGTTTGTTGTGCTCCTGCCCAACAGTGGGAACTTGGTTGGGTGGGGCAAAGGGGATGTGGGGAGTCGGGGGCATCCTGGTCCTGCCCTGCTCATGGCTCCTCTTCCCTCACCGTGTGAGCAGCTCTGCTCCCACAAGAAACTCCCGGAGGTTTAGGGTGGCACCAGCCTTTTGGGGAGAGTAGAGGTGGGAGATGTGGGGTTTGGGGTGAGGTCTGCTCTAGGGTGAGGAGCAGTTCCGGCTGGGGGTGTGTGGAGGGGCAGCAGCTGCAGTTACAGGGGTCTTGCTTGAGGTATCCAGGGATAATAGACTTCCAAGGCAGGATGAAACAGCAGAGGGGATGGAAAGGCAAGGAGTGTCCCGTGTCACAGATTAGAGGCCAACAGGCATTTTCCAATGTGGGGCTTCAAAAAGCTGGGATAAAAGAAAAGCCAAAAATGTCATCTGAGATGTAGCTCTAAACGAGGGGATTTTCCCAGTCAGCTCAAATCTCCTGTCCCTCTTGCTGGAAGGGGCCCAAAGCACCAAGCACTATTTAACTTGGAAATCTGGGAAAAGGAGGGCCTTGGCCCCGGGGCGCTGGCTCTGCCAGGGTGACCCCCCTTTTGCTCAGTGTGCAGAGGGAAATATTTCTTCCTTTCCTTGCCTGGTTGTCAAATTCATGCCCAGCTCACCGACAAATCCATCTCTTTGGAGATCAATTACAGTGTCTGGCTGCCAAGCCTGGAAAACCAATTAACTCCCAAATATTATTTTTTTTTTCCCTGTTTTAAAGAAAAAAAAAGTGAAGGGAGAGAAAGAGAGAGACAAAGAGAGAGAAACACATTGAAGCGGGGGCATAAATCACCTGGAAAACATTCCAAACATTAAAATAAACAAGGACGAATTCCAACTTCATTTGTCTCTTTTGGAGATTCTGTCACTGATTTATTTTGCTGCTCTGTCTGAGCCTCAGTTTTGTCTTTGCTTGTGTTTGGAGTCAGGTGCTGTGTCTGGAGCAGAGCCCTGGCGCTGGATGCTCCTGTGGTGATTCCTCCCTGGAGCGTCCTCCCTTCTGCGGGGCTGTGATCCCCTCACCTGGGGTTTTAGGGGGTTGAACTCTCCTCATCCTGCAGGACATTTGGGAGTGGATTAAAATGGATGCACAGCTCGGCCTGGGCTGGTGGTTCGGGAGAGGAGTGTGACCCACCAGCCTTCCCAGGAGGAAATAACTCTGCTTCCCAATCCCAGACTTCTGGCCTTCCGCAGCTTCCCAGAACTGGCTGCTCAGATCGAAGCTCCCTGTCTAAACCTCACGCCCTTGATTTTTCAGGGGACTTACTCCTTTTGACAAACTCTGCCATGTCCTCTGGCCTCCGAAAGGCTTGGAGGAGACTCCTGTTCCCAAGGCAGTGGAATGGTGTCCATGTGGGAAGGGGTGCCCAGGTGAGCAGGGCCCAGGTGTGGCTCGGGCTGGTGGTCTCACAGGGGCATTTAAAGAAGGATTGGGAAAGGGAAAGAAGTAAAGCCTGACTTACTTATGATGTTTCTGGTTTTGGGAATTGGCCAGCCAAGGGTCTGGCAAGCCCCCAGTGGCGCAGCTGCCTTCCGAATCCAGGGGGTATGGATGGTAGTGGAGTGAAGAGAAGCACTTTGCCTGAGTAAGAGAATTTTCTATTTCTAAAATGCCCTTTGTTTGGTATTTTTGGGTGGGAATGCAGGCAGTGGTGGTTGGTACCAGTGCCAGGTACTGAGCACCTGTACAGGAGCTGCAGGTGTGATGCAGCATCCCTGAGGCTTCAGTGCCCACCTGGAGTGGCAGCAAGCTGGGGGAGCTCCCTGGGACATCCCAGGTGTCATTCCTGCTCGCCAGGGCTGGAGAACTCTGTCTCCCTCAGGCAACGGGGATTTGAACCTGGAGCAGCTGTGCTGCTGCCTGTCCCCCTCCTGCAAGAAGCTTTAGTTTCCATTCCAGAGGGGAATGAATAATCCTGGGGCTTGGTGTGCAGAGGAATTGCCACCCTTCCTTCAGCTCTCTCAGGAGCTCTTCAAGAGGCCGTGAACAGCCAACCTTCCCTTGGGATAAATGAGCTCCAAGCCCCAGTGGAATGGCTGCTCACTGGGAGGTGTCCTTGTCACCCTGCGTGCCCATGGCTGATCTTCCCTGGGACCCCGCAGCACTCCTGGCCCCGTGATTGCTGCGGGCAATCAGGAGCTCCCCGTTAGTGCCTCGTGCCCTGATTGCGGAGCACTTGGGAGAAGTTTGGGAAAGGTGGGAGCTCCGCGTTCGCTCTCACAAAACCGCACAGATCCCGCGGCATCCCACGTGCTGGGGCCTGGCTCTTCGGCTGAGGGTGGTGTGCAGGGCTGCTGTGGGATCTGTGCTTCCCAGGCTGGCTCTGCAAACAAAATCCTGTCGGCATTGTCAAGGAAACCTGGTGAGAGCGCAGAGTTGTCCAACAGCCTCCAGGCAGCCTGGAGCAAAAGCTCTGACAAGTGCAAATCGGAATCCAAATGGAGGTTTTTTTTTCTCCAGCCCAACACTGTTGCAGAATAGAAGGATGGCATCAGGAAAGCTCAAAAAAAAAAAAGAAAAATCCCATAAAACTCCTGCTGTGTCATCCAGCCCAGACCTTCCAGTGACACAGCCTGGGAGTGGATTCACTGAATCCCAGGATGGTTTGGGTTGGAAGGACCTTAAAGCCCATCCAGTCCCACCCCTGCCATGGGCAGGGACACCTCCCACTGTCCCAGGCTGCTCCAAGCCCTGTCCAGCCTGGCCTTGGACACTTCCAGGCATCCAGGGGCAGCCACAGCTTCTCTGGGCACCCTGTGCCAGGGCCTCAGCACCCTCCCAGGGAAGGATTACTTCCCAATATCCAATTTAAACCTAATTCTTCTGGAGATTGGCCTGTCAGAGCAGTGTGTAACACAAAGTCTCCACTCCTTTCATTTCCAAAGCTGCCAATGAACTGCAGTGATGGGAATCAGGAGAAATCCATGTCCGACAGGACAGAGCAGAGTCTGGACAGTTCTGTTGCTGGAGATATTTCCCCAAGAAACCGTTGTTTTAGACACAACCCATTGCTCAATTTGTCAATCCCTAGTTACCCCTCAATTTCCTATATCCCAAATCCATGGGATAGATTGGATCACTTAATTTGAAATGTGAAAGCAGGCTGGAAATCATTGCTGTGCAAATCGGGCGGAGGGTGGGCTTTTTTCTGTTCCATGGCTCAACTGGGCTTAAATGAATGAATGAAATCCGTTCTGGTAGTTCCCAGTGAGGAAATATTCCTTTGGAAAAAGGGGAAAAAAACCCCTCCCAACATTTTATTCATCCCAGAGTGAAGCGTTTTGATTGGGGGAACTCAGCTAATTCTTTTCCTCCTCAAAATAGGTCAGCTTTGAAATAGAAAACGTCACGTTGGAACTGAAAGTTGAAGAGGAATGTTTAGAAAACGTGGGATTATATATCCATATATTTGGAAGTTTAACGAGAGTGTGGATGGAAAGAAAGCACCCAGGCTATTTATAATTCAATTAGGCTTAGATTTAGGAGTAGTTCTCGCTCTCTGTAAACTGCATCTCTTTTTCATTTGGAACAATCTCCTTCCTCCATCACAGCCCCTTTTCCCGGCGATGCCTGGGAATATATGGCTGCAGCTGGGAATGTATGGCTCTAATAGAGCTGCAATGACTGGAGCTGTACTGTGCCAGCTAACTGCTGTATTTTTCTTTCCCAAGGCTCTCCGGGCGTGTTCACAAGGGAATATTGACATTTGGGACCGAGGTATGGAAAACCAGGCTGTGAGCTGCTGGGGCTGTTATCAAGGATATTTATTCCAGCAACTTTCCCCTGCAGGACTTCTCAAGGTTGTGCCTCTTTTTCCCCATTCCCCTGTAAATGTCCCACACCACATTTTCCATTAATTACTAAAATAAATCTAACAAAATGCTCTCCTTCTTGGGTTTTTTTGGTGTTCCTTCACCTCTCTCTTTGCACTGCTGTAAGCAGTGGGTGAGTTCCTACTTTCACGCTGGGGCTTGGTTTCCAAACTGTTTATTGAGTAATAAAAAGAGACAATTACCAGTCACTGCCCAGGGATAAGGTGCTGATAATTTTATGACTGGACAAGTGGTTGGAACAGCCCACAAATGGTGGTGAGCAGGAAAGCTGGGATCTGCTGCCGACAGAGCCACCGCCGAGGAGATGAGCCCTCCCTGCTGACAGTCAAAGCTGCCGCAACAACCGTGAGCCGTACAGCTGCTGTGGGGATGGTGGGGATGGGTGGTGGGATGGGCGTTGTTTCTTTCAGAGGAAAAGCAGTAAAGGGCTTTGGGAAGGTGTTTGGAAGTTCATCCTGCTCGGAGTGGGTGTGAGGGACTCCCAGCACTGCTCATGTTCAGGTCCACACGGCCAACAGCTGGGGCCGGGGGGTTCCTGGAAAAACAAAGATTAAAGGGTGTTAATGCTTTCGAACAAACAGGGATCATCCCAGAGATAACAGAGGGATTAAGTTTCTCCAGGCACTTGAGCAGTGTCCCAGCTTTGAAGCTGCTGCTGCAGGGTGACCTGTGGCTTGTTCCCACCTGTAGGATGACATTCCCCATCCCTGTAACCCTGGGGATTTCATCATTTCTGGTTTTAAGCCTATACCTGTAGCTGGTTTAGTTCTCACCCAGTGAATTTTCCACGTCCTCTGTGATTCCGCGGGTACAAAAGGAAACAATTTCAGATTTAAAGTGTGCCCCTGACCACTGAGCAGGGAAAACTGCTCAGTGGAAATGCTTCCAATTGTCAAAAATTCAGGAGTCAGCTGCCCACCTGTCTGAAACCATTCCAAGATGATGTTCCTATTGGCCCTCTCCAGGAGGAATTCCTGCTCCTTCTTAGGAGCAGAACACCAAATCAGCACTATCTTCTCTCCACTGAAGCGGAGCTCGGTGGATTGACCCGGGAGGGCCCTGGAGAGGCCTCACCCTGCTCATCTCCCATGAGGAGGGATGAGCTGCACCTCTCCCAAACCCGCAGTAGATCCAGCCCTCGGCGTGGGCAGGAAGCCATGGAACTGGGAGTAGCTGTGTGCAGCTGCCAGGACCTCCCATTTGTGTGGCAGTGATGCAGATAGAATCTCATAAACCGGTTTGCATCCTGCTTTACTGCGGATTTAATGACTGGAGGAAGAACTCGACTGTTTATTAAAACATTAGACAGTAAAGTTTAACAATAGCCAATAAAGGGTTTTGTTTTTCCATCCTTCTGATTGTTAAAGCAACACCACGTTGGGCTGGAGAGGGAGCTGCTCCCTGTCCCCTCATCCAGAAGGACAGAGCGGCTGTGACGTGACTGGGCAGGAGGAAGAAGTTGGCAAATCCAATATCTGAGGAAGGGCAGGGCCTCAGCCCTAAGTGGGGGTGTCCCAAGGCTGGCTGGACAGTGCCAGGGGCTGGAGCAGCACAACTCCAAAGCCTCTGCAGTTGTTCATCAGCTGCATTAATTCTGGATCTTGCAGAGGTGTTGCTTCCTCACCCGCTCCCCTTCCTCCCTGGCAGAGGCATCCCTGCTACGAGGCCCTGGTGGGAGCCAAGTTCTCCAGCTGCTGCATGGGGATGGAGAAGGGACAGTCCCTGCCAGCTCCTCCGTCCCTGTAGCTGGTGTGAAAACACCTTCAGGCATCCACGGGTGTAGCTGACACCTTGTTGTGAACTGTGGCAGCGTCTCCTTAGGGTTGGGAGGGAGGGGTTTGCAATTTCCGTGGAGTTTTCTCCTGGCATCACCTTTTCAGCCTGGTTCCTGTGCTGAGCTGGCTGGCCTGGCTTCTCCTGGGGGCAGAGGAGACAACCAGGACTTCCTAGGATCGCTCACCCTGCCTAAGGAACACTCAGTCAGCCTCCAGAGGCCTGACCCCTCTGCACACATTCCCGTGGGGCTCCAGATGAATTTTCTTGGACACAGGCAGGAAAATGCGCAGAGGCAAATCTTGCCTCAGACCCTGAAACACTCAGTGTGTCCTTCAGCATCCAACCCCTTGGGCTCCCTTGGAGAGCCCTGCAAGCTGAGCAGCCCTGCTGAGGGCTGGTGGGATTTCCTGAACCTTATGGAGTCCTTGGAGTCCCGGGCAACCCCAAAGCAAAGTGCCTTCCAGCTCCAGTCTCAGTCTGGCAGAGGTTCCCATCCAGTGGGAGTCCGTGGATCACATTGGAGGGTCAGGGATGTAGGGCAGGTGTAGGAGAAGCTTCTCCCTCCCCCTTGTGCTGTGGTGGGGTGTGAAATCCAAGTCTCGCTTCCCTAGGGAGCTTTAGCCAATGGAGCAGACCCCAAAGGCGAAGGCAAGGCAAGACTCTGTGCCTTTGCTGGGCTTGGAGGGGAAAGAGGGATGGGAAACAGCTGAGAACACGCCAGGATGAAAAGGAGAGGGTGAATTGTTCATGGTCCTGGCATCAACCAGGATTTGTACAAGCTCAGAACACTTCGGGCACTGAACTCTTCTCTGAGCCCTCCAAAATGACTTTTGAAGTTGCCAGGAGTGAAGGTGAGGTTGTGAAGCAAGAGCCTTCTCCAGTGGAGTCTGAGAGGCAACGATCCCTTTGCACTGGAGGCAGGAATTACAGGTGGAGCCCTCCAGGGATGCGTGGCAGGGCTTTTGCTGCCTTGTGCACAAAAAATGTGGCAGAAAACCAAAATTTGCCAGGACATGGCACTGCTCAGGACGGGGCCAGCAAAAGGGGACTGCAGAGAAGCTTTGCAGCACAGCGAGGGCTCGGGATGACGTGGAACCACGGAATATCCTGACCTGGGAGGGACCCACAGGGACCATCAAATCCAACTGATTCATTGTTGGCAACTGCAGATGGAGAAAACCAAGCGGAGCTGCACCTGTGTGGTCCAAAGGAGCTGTCAGCCCTCTGGGAGGAGACTGGGGAGGCCCCAGGGGACACTCCTGGGAACGTCAGCGGGAATATCCACACAGGCAAGGGCAGCGCCAGGAGTTGCAGGGGGGAAATGGGGCAGCACACAGAGCCTGTCACGGTGCCACTGGGTCCGCCCCGGAGCACCCTGTGGGTGCTGTGAGCAGCCCTGGTGTCCCTGTCCCAGGCACCAGGAAAGGTGTGAGAGCAAAGCACAGCTGCCTGTGGTAGCAGCAGGACCTCAGGGGACAGGAGACCTTGATGTGAGAGACTGAAGGAGCAAAAGAGAGGAAGAAAGTGGCTTGGAGGAGGCAGATGTGGGGCTGGCTGGGTCCCTGCTCCAGCCAGGGCTGGTGCTGGGTAGCGACCCCAAACTTGGCTCCTACGTTGGGCACTGTGGACCTGTGGCAGCACCCAAAATGTGGAGCAGTGAGGGGACATCAGGGCACACCTGATCAGAGCCACTGCAGGACAGCAAGCCCCACACTGCTCCCTGTCCTTGTCCTGGCCGTTCCCAGCCAGCCCCTCCCGCTTGGGGGTAGCAGGAATGTGCCACTGGACCAGGGGAAAACGTCAGCCCTACGAGACTTCGATGGACTCAGCCTCCCTCCTCAGCCCTGGAAAATCTCAAGGATTAAATCCTGACCCCAGCGAAAACAGCTGAGCATTTTCTGGTTGAGTCTGGTGGGCTGGAATTTAATTCCCAGGTTTAAAGGCTCTTTAGAATCAGCTGTGATATATAACCCGTCTCCTCAGCCTTTAAATACCTCAACAAGATTGGCAGCGCTCCAGGAGGGCCATGGGCAGGATTACCTGCAAATCCATAGGTCAGGAGAGAAACTGGGGAGCCCGGCTGGGGCAGAGCGGAGCCGCAGAGCTGGAATTACCTCTGCTCGTGGCTGTGGCACGCAGGAAAAGCTGGGAAGCAGGTGAAATCCTTCTCCTTGGAACGCTGGAACTGCTGTTGCGATATTCCTGTTTGTGCTCACCCTTTTGGAGGGTGTTTTGCACACATGTTTATGTACAAACACACACACACACCTCCCCATGGGTACGCACACCACAGTGCATCTCCTCAGCCTGCAGCCTTCCATGAGCTGCAAAAAACCAGACAAAAGGTGAAAATTAAGTCCCTTATCATTGCTAAATCATCAGAAACTAATATTAGAGCTGCGGGACGATTTTCCCCCTGAACTATCCCCACGTCACGATCCTAATGCCATGATTCTTCCTGTAGCTCTTTACATTCTGTTATTTATAAGAAACAATGTTCAGCCTTCCCCTGACAGCATTTGCAGGGCTGCGGAAAGCAGTGCAGCAGAAAGGTGGGAGAACAATTTTGGTGATGTTTCCATAGCTACCTAGCTGCTAAATGTGGTTTATTCCATTTTAAAGTCACCCAACACACACACACACAGAGGCACGCACACAGCCCTCCCCTCGCACACGCAGGCACTGGGAATGCAGCCCCTAATCCCTGCTCTGCCTATTCCAGCCTAATCTGCCGGGGATTTGTATATTTAAAGGGCTGTTTGCTGCCTAAATAAATGGCTGGATACAGCGGGAGGATAAACATATTGTTTCTCGCTCGCTCTCCTCTCCGACGTGTGTGTTCCAGTCGTTCCCTGTAATATTATTACGGATATTTTTCCCCAGCCGTGGTGCGCCGGGGAAGTCGGAGGTAGGAGGGTGTCCTCTCGTGGTCTGTGGCATCTCTGCAGCCTCAGAGCTGGGGAAAAAAAGAAGGGGGAAAGGGGTACCTTGGAAGCGGGTGGGCGTTTTAGGGGAAAAGCTCTTTGGATGGAGTTCCCGAATTGGGGGATTGTGCGCAAAGACAGCTCGGAACCCCCCTGGTACCGTGAGAGAAATCCCCCCTGTGCTTGCCGTGCACATCCTTAAGGGAGCAGCCGGGGGCCACTGACCACCCTCAGTTTTCCAAGCCCATCCCTGGAAACAGGAGAAGAATGAGGCATGGGGAAGGGGATGGTTGGTCCCAGCTCTCCAGAGCAGGGAGCCGCTGCCGAGCCGGCTGCGCGGATTCTTTCCAGCCCTGCTACCAAGGGAGACCTGGAGCTTGGGATCTGCTCCCTCTGGAGAGACTTGCAGGGCTCATCCTGCTGCCTCCGTGGGGCTGAGCCCTCTCCCACCCACACAGCATTTTCCAGTCCCTTCCAGGTGTGTGATTCCCAGTGCTGCACTGGTGTCTGTCCCCTGTGTCTCTGCAAAACGAGACGGGGAAAAGCTGGAAGCGGGACAAGAAATAGATGCAGGCAGGGACAACAGGCAGAGAGTCCGTCAGAAAATAGGAGAAGACGTGCCCAGCAGGAATTCCTGCCTCAAGGTTTATCTGAATGTAAATTAGATGTAAATGAGGGGAATGTTCTTTACTCAGAGAGGGCTGAAGCACTGGGAGAGGTTGCTCAGAGAAGCTGTGGCTGCTCCATCCCTGGAGTTGTCCAAGGCCAGGTTGGACGGGGCTTGGAGCAACCACGTGGAAGGAGTCCCTGCCCATGGCAGGGGGTGGGACTGGATGGGCTTTACGATCCCTTCCAGCCCAAACCATTCAAGGATTCTGTGAACATAAATGAGGATAAGTAGGATGCAAATATCTGAGGAGAGCGGCCTGCTGTCCATCCATCCTGCCTGCGATTCCAGCCCCTGTTCCTCCCGTGCTGTGTCACACCACGACTCCTGCAGATCCCGTGTGACACAGCCACAGGGGAGATGTGTGACCACAGCACACACTGGAGGGGAGCAGCCACAGCTTTTCCTGGGAATGGCACAGGATCCATCCCTCTGCTGCATCCCCACGGCCTCCGCAAGCCCCTCCCAAGGATGCTCTGCTGTAAATCTGTCCCAGAGAAAAATCTCTCCTGAAGTGGAGGATTTTCGTCACCATTTTTTTTCCTTCCTCTGCCTGGCAGAAAAGGGGGAGTGAAATCGTGTTTTATTCGTGTTTGTCGCCAGGTGCAAAGCAAATAAATCATCACTGGAAAGCAAAGGCACCTCTGACCATCCCTCACCTGCTCGTGTGTCCTGTTGTTTTGCAGGTTCCCTCTGCTCTACGAAGTTGCCTGGGGTCTGCCAAGGTGCCAGGCCCGGTCAGGCACAAACCCGTCCCTCTGGGGTGCCCCAGCCGAACAGGAGGAGTGGTGGGGAGGCAGCAGGTTCCTTTGGGATCGCTGGGACTCAGCTCAGCCCCACGTGGCTCTGCCGGCCCAGCTGCAGAGAGGCTGGATCTGCAGGGATCTCACACCTGGGATAACCTGGCCCAGGAGTCAGGCAGGCCTCATCGTCCTGGCTCCACTCCTCCCCAGGCACAGCCCTGACTCTCCCTGGCTTCGTGGGGAAGATGCTCCCACCTTTCTTTGGGAGCCCTTTCCTTAGGGCCCAGCACAGACCCAGCCTGTTTTGCCACGGATCCCTTTCTCTTCCCAAGCTCGCGCCCGCTGTGAGCAGCTGCAGCGTGGCTCTCACCCCTCCAGCTGTCCTCCCAGAGCCACCCCCTTTCACAGACCCCCTTCCCACCTGACTGCCGCGTTTATCACACCCTTCTCTGCCAGGAGAAGAACCACAGAACCACAGGGGCTGGGCCAGGCTGGGGAGCTGGACAGGCTCCATCCCACAACCCCCGAGCACTGGGCTGGTCCCCAGCGTGGGCAGCAGGAAAGGGATGGGGATTCTGCCCCTCGGCCCTGCTCAGGTGAGACCCCACCTGCAGAGCTGCCCCAGCCCTGGGGCCCAGCACAGGCAGGACCTGGAGCTGCTGGAGAGAGCCCAGAGGAGGCACCAGGATGAGCAGAGGGATGGAGCAGCTCTGCTGGGAGGAAAGGCTGGGAGAGCTGGGATTGTTCAGCCTGGAGAGGAGAAGCTTTGGGGTGACCTCATTGTGGCCTTGCAGTCCTTGAAAGTTCTGACAAGATGGAGAGAGAATATTTCCAAGGGCCTGGAGTGCCAGCACAAGGGGAATGGCTTCCCTTTGACGGGGAGTAGGTTTAGATGGGATATTGGGAAGAAATTCTTGGCTGTGAGGGAGGTGAGGCCCTGGCACAGGGTGCCCAGAGGAGCTGTGGCTGCCCCTGGATCCCTGGCAGTGTCCAAGGCCAGGCTGGACGGGGCTTGGAGCAGCCTGGGACAGTGGGAGGTGTCCCTGCCCATGGCAGGGGTGGGACTGGATGGGCTTTAAGGTCCCATCCAACCCAAACCATTCCCTGATTCTCTGGAAATGAGCTGAACTCTTGCCAAGGACAGCCTCAGCAGCCCCTGGCTGGGGTATTTTCCTGCCCAAGGTGAGATCCAACAGCGGGCCCAGAGAGACCATCACTGATGTCCAGTTTGTGGCCAAGGCATGAACACACTCGTTGGGAATTGCCTTGGAATTCCAGGACATTTCTCTTTATTGCTTTCAGTCGGCCCAGGAGGGGCTGGCAATCAGGGGGTTCCCTGTGGCCCAGAGCTCTCCTGGGCCATCACTGTGGGTGATTATCAGCAATCACCGTGCCACTGCTCCCAGGACAGGCTCTCTACTGGCCTCCTTTCCTCTCCAGCCCCCAACAGGCCGGTGCTGGAGCTCAGGGGGATTTTGTGGCTCTGTGGTGACAGGGAATATCTGAAGTCTTCAATATCAGCCAGGGATTGCACTGCAGGCCCCTCTCTAGCCAAAAGCAGCAGCACAGAAACATTTCCAGCTGCCTTCCCTGCCTCTTCGAGCACTGGCACCAGGCAGGAGACTCGTGGGACGTGGCAGGACCCTGCTTTGGCTTTCCTGCTGTGGGAAAGGGACAGGTCTCCATCCCTGTGCCTGGGAAATAGGAAAAGCTGCCTCCATTCAGCAAAGTCCCAGCTGCCTGAAACATTCCTCCAGCCCTGCTCTCTGGATTAAGGAAGGCTGAAGGCGCCTTTTTTTTTT
>VZTE01002465.1:914764-933241 GCA_013397775.1 Eulacestoma nigropectus
TCTCCCTCTCCCCCTGCCTCTCCCTCTCTGTCCACGCCCAGCTCCTATCACAGAGCAAGAGCTTCCCCTCCTTCCACTCCTTGGAGCTTCTGTGGGAAGCATCAGTGGTGCAAGAAGCCAAAGGAAGGCCAAGAGACAGCTCGGGAGTCAGGAAAGGGGCTTTTCCTGCCCACCACAACCCATGGAAACACAGCTGCCCCTTTCCTGTGTTATCAGGGCAGAGAACAGCCCGTGTCTGAACTCTGGATGGAAATACAAGCAGAAGAAAGGATGCTGCTCCCCTGGAAGGTGGGAGACTCCTCCCAGGCTCCCGGAGCAGATCCCCAGCTGGTGTAGGTAAAGAAGCGCTGGTTTACACAGGCTGCAGCTGCTGGAAAATGCTTTTCCCAAACCTTTTTCCCGATGGGGTTGGTTTTCTTTTCCTGTCTTCCTCCAACTCCGAATGCTGCCACTAAAACCCACCTGTCCCGCCCCACCTCGTCCCTTGCAGCCCGTCTGGGGAGCAGCAGGGTGGCTGAGAAGAATCAGACCTGGGGTCAGCCCAGAGCCAGAAACACCGCGCTGCCCTCCCCGGGGACAAAGCTGAGCTCTTCTGCTGGCCAGCACCCCCAGGCCCCTCCTCCAGAGCACGCAGCAGGCATCCCTCCAAGGCTGAGGGACTGAGAGCTGAGGGATGTGCCAGAGGGAGCTGGAAGGAGCCCATCTTCCGAAGGGTTGGCTCTGCAGCAGCTCCTCTGCTGTCCCCACCGACGCCTCGGTGTGACGCTGACGTGGGGACAGGGCACAGACCTGGGCTGGAGGGATCACCCCAAAACGCTCTCTGAGGTGAGCTGGTGTTTAAGGCTGCCTCCCTCAAAGTCAGCCATCTGTGCTGTTTTCTCTGGGAGTGATAAACACTTAAGGGTCACCTGCTTGCTTTAATCTCCTCTGGCTCGTATTCATCTGAGCTGCACATCATATTAATTATGTTCCTTTTATTCCTGCCCATGCCAGCACAGAGAGATCATTACTGCTGCTGCTTCCTCTTTTTATTGTCTGGATGCTCGCAGTCACCAGCTCTGGAATCCTGGACCACGAGAGGATACTTTGCTGATCACCTTCCTTCATTAAGAAAACTTAATTTTAGTGCTGATGGGAAATTGGATTAAAGAAAATAAACCACCCAAAAACAGCCATAAGGTTTCTCGTTGGATTAAATATTAAAATTAATAATCCAGGGCTCCATTCAGCTCTGTATTTATGTTAATATTTAATTCAATAACAGCCCGTGGTTTAGAACATTTTCCCATTTGTTTGAAGCTCCAGATGAAATTGCAATTTCTGCCTAAAGTGGAGCAATATGGAGCTAACTGGGTTATGCTAATGAGGAGGAATGGCAGCTCCCAAAATCCTCTACCTGGTGGCGGGGGGGCTCCCGTGGATGGCGAGGCACAGGGAATGCAAACCCTGGCAGCGGGAAAAGAGGCTGCAGGGCCAGGCTGCAGATGCCAGGGGCTGGGAGGGCTCCACGTGCAGGAACCACTCAGCTTCCAAGTGGGTGCTGCCCCTGTTGTGGCACCTCTGCAGCATCAGAGAGCTCGAGGATGTTTGCTGCTGGAAAAACCACTGGGAACGCCGGTGAAGATCCAGATCCCGGGCTGAGGGCGTGTCCTGGCTGGCAGGGACCTCTGGAGGCCTCGCAGGTGGATCTCTGCTCCTGTTTGGGAGGTTTTCTCTCACAAACCCTGCTAGCAGAAGAGTTGCCACACGAAGCCTGGGACTGGGATGTGATCCAGGATCAGGTGATGGTCAGAAACGGGCTTGGGTTGCACCAGGGTGGATATGAGGAAAACTTCAGTGAAAGGGTTGCCCAGCCCTGGCACAGCTGCCCAGAGTGGTGACACCATCCCTGGAGGGATTTAAAAGCCACGTGGATGTGGCACCTGGGGACAAGGGTCAGTGGTGGGGAACAGTTGGACTCGATGGTCTGAGAGGGCTTTTCCATCCTAAATGATTCCATGATCCTGTGAGGATGTGGGGTCTGGTGTGAGGCTGGTCCCAGGCTGAGTTTTCCACTCACTGATGTGGAAAACTCACTGAGTTTTCCACTGGTGGCTTTGAGGTGATGTGGAATACCGAGCAGGATGCACCAAATACCAGGCTGTACTTTCCCTTTTCCAGCGCTTTTTTCCTGGCTGGAGTGGAGCTCAACTGCTGGCGCAGTCCTGGGGTTCAACCTCAGCATCCCATGAGGAGAACTGGGGCCACGGGGAGAATCCATCACTCAGGAGATTTAATAATTCAGTGCAGAAGAGAATCGGGGAAGGACTTTAAAAGCCCTGCTCAGTTGCTCTCCTTTTCCAAGGGATGGGAAATGGATGTTTCCCAAGGGTGGGCAGAGCCCCTTGCCCAGGCTGGTGCCGGGGTTTCACCCACTGGGAGATGTTTGATGTGACAAAAGCTCTTTTCTTCCCCAGGAGAGCTCTAATCTTGAAAAACAGAATAATTATGGAGTGACATGGAGGAAGAATGTGGAACACGGAGCAGTGATCAGTAAAAGTTAAAAGCTTTGGAGGTGGAGTTCCAAGTGAGTTTCCTGAAGTTTGGATACATCCCCAAACTTCCTTGAACCTTTTGGGGCCTAATTAAATTCGAGGGGACTTATAAAAAAAACATGCATGGAAGAGAAAACTTTTTTGCTGTGAAAAACCTGCTTAATAAAACAGATTATGTGCAAAATAGAAATCTGGGCCTTGCGAAGGAAGAGTGAAACGACGCTAATGAGCAGAGTCTGAGTGTTAATGAACGGGATTAGCATTCCATTACCTGCAACTCTTATAAATAGACCCACCAATTTTAGGTTCCCTGTTCTTCAAAGAACCTGATGTGATTTCTGGGGGTGGTTTCATGTGGTTAATTCCATTTTGTACAAGGAGAAACTGAGGCAGAAGCCAATCACTCGAACCACCCCTCTGGCCTGGTTGGGGTGGAGGTGAGAACATCGAGGTTTTATTTTTATAGGGTTGATTTGGGGTTTGGGCAGTCAGAAGCCAGCGGGCACCATCCTGAGCTCTGTGTGTGGAGCAGCTCCTGCAGGTTCTTCCCTGCTGGGTCCTGAGTGTTCCATTCCTCTCCGGACCTTGTGTGGACTTTGGCACGTGGGAAGTACCCCTGGGTGGGGGTGGCTCCTCGATCCCAGCAGGACTTTGCTCACATCAGAGCCTGTCCCTTGTGTGCAGCTGCTGGATGTGACAGCAGAGGTTTCCACCAGCCTCAGCTGGGGGACCAGAGCTCTGTTTCCCAAGGTTTGTTGATCCCTGTTTTAAAAGCTAGTGAACCATCCCCCTCCTCCATCACCACGATCCTCAGCCTGTCCACTGGAAGCCAGGAGTGGTTTCCTTCTTGTTTCCTTGCCCTTTTGAGTTCTTTTGGGAGTGTTGCCGTCCGTGATGGAGAAGGATCCCAGTTAAAGCTGGATCGGACTGGGAAGGATGGGCTGGTTTAACGGGAACATCAGGAAATACGTGTGCATGGATGTCTTTGTCACCTCCAGGTGCTGGAGAAGGAGATCCCTGCCCTTCATTTGGGCTCTACAGAGATGGATTTTGGGGAGAAAGGTGTAAAAGAGACCAAACGCTGCTGCGGGAGGGCTCGGAGCGCTCGGAGGCTCCGCTGGTTCACGCGGGATCACTCTTTCCTTCCTTATTATTTCCAGTGTAGGATCTGCCTCGGTTTGGACGGTTGGGACGGATGGAGACGAGAGATCTCTGAAGTCAGGTCTTAGAGCATGAGGTTTATTGCTCAGGGCTTGGGTACAGGGGGCCTGCTGGGAGCTGCCAGCTGCTGCTAGAAGCAGGCCAGGAAAGTGGGAAGCAACAGAGAGAGAGAGTAAAGAAGAAGAAGTGCAAGAGCGTGTGTGTAAGAGGTGTAGGAGCACGAGGTCCTCGCTTACAATACAATAAATCTTCGTCTGTGTTGAATATTCTAATTTTCACCAACCAATCTAGTACAAGATACAAATCCTACAGCATTTACATACAGCCTATAAGAATCATTGCATTACCACACTGCGTTATATTTTAAACCCCAAAAACTACTCTTTGGACCCCTTCTGCCAAGCTAGCAGGGTCTGCTTTAACCCTTGGACCCTTGTGCTGGCAGAAGGTATTGTTCAATCAAAGGGGATTACCCTCAGTCGGCCATACCATTGTTTTCCAGTTGTTCAGTGACTAAGGCCTGGTATCTCAAAGTGTGCTTTCATTTCAATGTCACTTATAGTTTCCATATTCTCAGCATCTTTTGCCAGGCAATCATATTTATAAGGCTTTCCTGTTTCATCTTCCCCAACATCCAGCCAAACTCCTGGTGCAGTGATGGACACGTTCAGTAACATCCTGGAGAAGGGAGCTGGGATGAGGCCCTGTTCAGAGTGGGAAAGACGTCAGGAAGGAAGAACGGATGTGTTCAAACCTATGGGCTGGGACTCCTCTCACCGCACCAAGCACGGCGAAACGAGGCGCACGCTCAGTTTAACTCTCCCTGTGCTCCGTGCAGAAGCAGGTTCCTTCCAGAAGGCCATTTGTCCTGTCCCGAAGGGTGTCCGTGACGGATGGGATCAGGAGTCCTCGGGAGGTTTTGCCATCCTGGTGACAGTACAGAAAGCACAGGCAACTTTGAGACTAAATACCTGGCTTTTAGCTGGGGCTGTTAACAGAGACAAGCCCTCTTCCCTCCTGGAAAAAGCACAAATAACTGTCATTTCCCCAAATTTCTGACAGTGAGCCTTCATTTTTTCAACAGCCCTGGCTGGCAGGAAGAGCTGCTGCTCTGGGAGGAGACGGGTGGTGCTTGTGGAGTGGAGGGAGGAAACAGCAGGGAACTGATGTCTGATTGCATCCTGCTGGCCTTCCTTGGCTCCAGAGGCAAGGTCCAGACCTCTGGAATTGCTCCGTCCTGCATTGCAGACAGGAGTAAGGAGCTTTCCTTACATTTTCCATGGAACAGCCCTGGTCTTACCAAAACCCGCTGGGATTTTGTCTGCCACGCCCTTGGATAATGTAGGCAAACAGATTCACGAGCCACGCATGGGTGGGCTGAAAACATGGAGGGCTGAAAACATGGAGGGCTGAAAACACGGAGGGCAGATTCTCCCGGAACAGAAAACAGGGAAGTCTTTCCCTGTCCGTCTGCCTGATCCGTGGCTGCAGCTTTGCACAGCTACCTGTCCTGTTTTATTCCTTCTTCCTATTCAGAGGAGAGCGCGAATGTGTCGTACGTCAGCTCTCGAGGCCCCTGGATGAACGGCAGCTTGCAGAGCCTGGGGCTGGGCTGGATGTGGAAGCAGCCACGGTTTTGGGCTGGCCCCAGGCTCTGCTCCCACCACACTGGGATGAAAGCAGCCCTTACTGGGAGGTGCCTCTTCTCCAGGTTGGGGATCTCAGCAAGTGCTTGCTGAGGCTCTCACTTGGCTGTCTTGCTGTTTTCCCCTTCTATCTGGGAACAGATGAGCAGGGAGAAAGGCACAGATGACAATGTTTTGCCATCTTTTACTGCCGGAAGCGAGGATGAGCAGCGTTGTTTGAGCAGCCACATCTCTGCAGGCTCCTGGCAGGATGTCCATGCACCATGGTCTGTGATGGTGGTCCTGGGGAGTGGGAGGATGGGATACCTACAAAGGGGAGGGAAAGTTCGTCCTGCCCTTGCTTTCAAACACGGATTTGGAAAGTCTCATCTGTAAAGGAACAAGGGGTCCCTTGGTAGGACAAGGGGGAGTGTCTTTAAGCTGAAAGAGGGCACGATTAGATGGGATACTGGGAAGGAATTGTTCCCTATGAGGGTGGGGAGGCCCTGGCACAGGGTGCCCAGAGAAGCTGTGGCTGTCCCTGGATCCCTGGAAATGTCCAAGGCCAGGCTGGACAGGGCTTGGAGCACCCTGGGATAGTGGGAGGGGTCCCTGCCCATGGCAGGGAGTGGGGCTGGATGGGCTCTAAGGTCCCATCCAGCCCAAACCATTCCATGATTCCATGATTCTAATCCAAGCCCTTGTCCTGCTCCCAGGCATTGCCCTCAGGACAGCCTAAGCTGAGGTCCCTATAAGGAGATGCAGCTCAGGAATTTGGGGCTCAGCAGCTCTCCCAGCTCATCTGGTCTCATTTGTAAATGTGTTTGAATTCAGGGTTCCGAGCTGCCAGTCAGATCTGTCACCTCTGAACACCTCTTTTTGTGCCAGCAGGGAGAGGCCGCCTGTCCTTGGGTGAGTACCAGGCTGTGCAGCTCTGCTGGCACAGCATGGGGACCTGATCCATATCCTAAACCCCCCAGAGAGTCCTAAAAATCCCCACAGAGTCTCAAACCCTGCTTTGACTCAGAGCAAGCAGCGTCTCCCCTCCTCGAGGAGAGCTGCAGCAGAATTGCAAATGCCCAGCCCACCAGGATTTCACTGCGTGTTCAGCACACTTTCTCTGGGCTTTTTTTTTCCACCTTAGGGGTTTAGGCAGCACAGCAAGTCCAGTAATGAACTGTTACTCTGGCAAATAAGACTTTCATTAGGTTAGGATTCTGCCGGGGTGTCTGCGTGCCTCGATAATGAACCATGATATTGTGCAAAGCCCGGGCGTGGAGCAGAGCTGAGCTTATCTCCTGCTATCATTTACCCACTTATCACATCCCCGGTGCTGTCACAGGGGGACTGCGACCAGGCTTCCTCCTCCCTGAGAAGCTTTTCTGGGGTCAAACGGTGGTTTTAAGTGTTGAGCCCAACCCTGCCTTCTCACTGCTGATGGCCCACAAACAAATGCCGGTGTTTTCTCTGGTTTTTCTCGGTGTTCATTATTCATCACTCGCAGGTCCTGCAGTTGCAGCGCGTGTCTCCTCTGGTGTGAAAACATTAATAACTGCTTTGGCCAAGCACAGAGAGATCATTTATTTCACAAATACGCAGAAAATTCTGGCCGGCTGGGATTGAAGTTCAGCGTTCCTTTGTAGGCGAGGCGTTCGGGGCATGTTTTACCAGGAGAAAGGATTGGTTTTCCACGGATCTGCTCCTTCCCAAGCTCACTGCTCATCCCCCAGCCACAGCCTGAGCCACGGGGCTGGTGGAGAGCAACAACCATCAGAACGGAGCCCACGTAGGGCACGAACACGGGGGCTGGGAGCTATTCCTGCCCTGCCTGAGGGTCTGGAGCAGCGTCCTGGTTTTCTTCTGGATCTCCCCGGTGATGTGAGGTTGGAGCAGGCAGGATCTGAACCCCCCAGCTCTGCCTCCCCATCCCTGCAGCAGCCCCTGGCTGCTCCCAGCACCGCTCACCTCCACCAAGGACAAGGAGCAGTAAATCCCAGCAGCCTCTTAAAAACATTTTAATTAAAAAAACGACATAACAGGAGCTTTAAAGGACATGAAAGACAACAGCTGTGGAGCTGCTCTCTGCTCCCCCTCCCCTGCCTCCCCCTCCTCTCTGCAGTGCTTTTCAGAGTGATTTTCATGTAAAGCTTTTCGGGTTTCCTGGTTTCTGGCCTCCATCTGTGGTTTTGAGCGCAGGCCAGCCAGGAGGGAGGGGACAGGCAGCCCCTGGGCTGGCAGGAGCTGGACACACCAGGGGACAACCTGCCTTGGCCAGCCCAGCCCAGAGCCCACACTGAGGTGGGGACTGGGGCAGTCAGGGAGGAAGAGGAGGATCTAAAGGTCCATTGCAGTCAGAGCTGGCTTAGATGAGTTTGGGGCTCCAGCCCAGCCCAGCCCAGAGCAAAACCAGGCTGGTGGAGGGGGGTGTCTTGGTGTCCAGCTGGAGATGTGACACACGGCTGGGCCTGCAGGGCAGGGGTGTCCTTTGGAGGTGGCCAACCATGAAAACTGAGCCCAAAATGGTCCCAGCTCAGCTGGTCCACCCAACCTGGGGCCAGTTGCTGATGTATCTAAGCCTGGATTTGCTGTTGGCTGTGTTGGCACAACACAGAGGCTGCCTGGATGTGCTGCCTTGGCACAGGAATGCCCTGGCACAGGGCTGTCCCATCCAGGCGGAGCTGCTGAGGCCTGAAATCTGCTACCAGTGACTTTTTTTACCCTGTTTAGATGGGATATTGGGAAGGAATTGTTCCCTGGGAGGGTGGGGAGGCCCTGGCACAGGGTGCCCAGAGAAGCTGTGGCTGCCCCTGGATCCCTGGCAGTGCCCAAGGCCAGGCTGGACGGGGCTTGGAGCAGCCTGGGACAGTGGAAGGTGTCCCTGCCCATGGCAGGGGTGGCACTGGATGGGCTTTAAGGTCCCTTCCAAGCCAAACCATTTCACTATTCCATAATTTTACTTAAAATGTGTTTCCTGGGACCAACACTGAGAGTGTTAATCCAGAGCTGGGAATCTCCAGCCACCTCCTCTTCACAGGGGATCAGCACATCTGGAAGATACCCTCAAGACCAGGGAACTAAGCTGGACCAGCCACTCCAGAGGGAATTCCCAACTCCGTTGCTAATACATGATTTAGGTAAAACAGGACATGGCATTAGCGATTATAGGGAATATTTTGATTTTTTTGGGAAATCCGATGAGAAGGAGGAGCTCCTACACCATGTTGAGGAGGAAAAGATGTTGGCACATCCTTTCTTTGATGTGGTCACGCCCTCCCACCCCACATGTCCAACATCTCAGGCCTAAAATCGTCAATCAAACCAACAGAGTGGAGGCAGGAGCGGGGCCAAAGTCTTCCCACTGGGATTCTCCACGCTTTGCATTTTGCAAATGTAAAGCCCTCGCCAGTTCAGAACTTCCAATTAGAGCTGGGCAAATGAAAACCTTCTCAGCTCGCTGCCCAATCCTCCACAAAAATTCAAATAAGAAATGGGTTGGATCCATGCAAAGTACAGACCCTTTGATTTTTTTTTTTCTCCTCCCAAAATAAACCCTTCTCCTTCCCACCCCGATTAATTTTAGATCCCATGAAATGTTTTATTCAATTGCAGAATGAAATGTCATTTCAGAACATTAGTTGGAATAATATTCCTTTTTAAAAAGTGCCAGAGCAAAGAAGTTCAACTTTTAAGACCTTTTTTTTCCTTCGTGCATGGGTTTAGGAACAAATTTGTTTTTTTTCCTTCGTGCATGGGTTTAGGAACAAATTTGTTTTCTGACGACAAAAATTTGAGATTTTTGAGTTTTTTGGTGCACGCCCTGTGGGATTTTAAGCCCCTGGAGAAGGGATATGACCAAACCCCAGTGGGGCTGATTTTGCTGGAAGCACAGGTTGGCCAAAATCATCTTCATTCCCAAGAGCTCTCTCCTACTTTCTCCGACTCTGCTGACTGCTCTTTAATCAACTATTTAAAACCCAGCTCCGAGACTTCCCATCAATTTCCAAATCTCTCAGACTTTGTGAAAAAATCAAACAGACCAGGAAAAGGAGCACAGGGGAGGCCACTGCCTGGAATGAGCCTGACTGGAGGGGTGGGATGTTCCTGGCGTGGGGGGAAGAGGGAGGTTTGAGGAATGGGCAGTAAATTGATTTTCATGGGTTCTGGGGCCATGCTGCTGTTTCCAGCGTGGCTTCGACGAGCATCGCAGGCGGATCTGGAGGCAGGGCTCTGAGGGGATTAGTAAAGATTTATTTTCCTTTTTTCTGGAGTGAGATGAAAGGGGGGAGGGTGAGGGAGAGACGAGCAAGGAGTGCTACCGAAAGGAACTCATTATTTTTTATCTTTTCCAATGACCTTGTTTATTTTAGTCCTGCTTGAAAGCAGCTTCTTTCCTTGAGAAAATTTGGAGATATCTGGAGAGCGGGGCTAGTGAGAAAGGGAAAAAAGGGAAAAGGGAGCTGGGTGAACTAAAGGAACATGGAAAATTAACAGAATAGATGTAAACTGAGCTGGAGAAATGCCCACGTGGGCTTGGTGCTGTGATGAAATTCCATGTCTAGGGGTAATGTTCCCGTTGTCCAGCCCGGCCTTGGACACTTCCAGGGATCCAGGGGCAGCCACAGCTTCTCTGGGCACCCTGTGCCAGGGCCTCCCCACCCTCACAGGGAAGGATTCCTTCCATATATTTAACCTAAATTTTCCCTATTTCTGTTTGAACCCCTTGCTTCTTGTCCTGTCCCTACAGATCCTCATAGAATCCCTCTCTGTCCTCCCTGGAGCCACCTCAGGTCCTGGAAGGTGCTGGGAGGTCTCCACTTCTCCAGGCTGACCAGAGCTTGTGGGGAGCAGAGGCATCCCCAGCGTGGCTCCCCAGGTCCTTGCCCGAGTTGCATCTCCTGAAGGAATTCCCTCAGACCCATTACAAGAGGGATTCCATCTGGTTTTTCCCTCTTTATTTCGGCGAGCTTTGATTCCGGCTGGGAAGCAGCAGAAGCTGACGGACGTGTGCAAATCCCTCCTCAGCCTCCTGGACAGGGGACATTCCAATTCCTCCCTGCCACTGGACATTCCCATTGCTCAGGGTTTGAGTTGCAGCACCCCATGCATTTAACCCCGCTGGGGTATTTTTTTTTTCCTAATTTTTTTTCCTTAAGCACCCTGCACTGGGATCATCCTCCGGAAGGAGACGGCTGCACCACAGAGGGAACACCAGGAGAACTTGTGAGGATCCAAACCCCAGCTGATGCTGCCTCTGAGGGGTGAGCAGAGCTCAGGGATGTCACCCTGATATCCCCTCGTGGTCGCCAAGCCTCCAGAGCAGCAACGTGTCCGTGTCCAGCTGATCCTGTAGCTGCACCCGCAGCCTCTTCCTCTGCACGAAGCCAGTGCCATTCAGCCTCCAGCCCCTGGTGTTGAAAAAATCCATCCTGAAAAACTCCCAAAGTGCAAGGTCAGCTGTGCTCCTGGCAAAAAGCCCCCGGACCAACGGGCGGGGGGGCTGATTTTAGATAAAACCAAGCCCTGCTTTCAACCCTCAGCTCGGGTTGGGCTCCTCGTGGTTACTCAGAAACACTCCTGAAAATGCTCCAAGGGCTCAATTTGCATCTCTGTAAAGGATCATAAATAATTCGAGGTGCTGGGATTTAATTAGGTGACCTATACCAGGGAGGAATTTTGGCCTCATTTATGGAAATCAGAGTCCTTCTGAAGGGAGCCCAGGGCATGAAGTGGCTGTGGAGTTGCTGTGGGAGCAGCCACGGAGAAGGACGGGATGGGGCCCAGCCCAAACACTTACCTGCAGCTCCCCATCAATCCGAGCACTAATCAAGGATAATTGAACTTCTATACAACCACTGGGAGCTGTGTTTTCCCTGTGAGAAGTCCCAGAGAAGCCCATTTAGCAGCAGGGTGATGTTGCCCAGGAAAGCTCCAGCCTGTGGCCCTTGGTATGTGCTGAAGGCTCTGCTCTGCAAGCTGCAGGACCCCGTTACCTCCAAATATTGGGCTTGCAAAGAGCATCCTGGCTCTTTATCCGGTGCAAATGCCAGCCAGGCATGCCTGGGAAGCTCCAGCTAAACTCCAGAGGCTTCAGGGTGGCTTTGATAAGTGTTGTGTTCAGTGGGAAGGCTCCTTCTCTAGATTTAACCCTCAGACTTCAAAGGCGATAAGAAAAAAATCCCGTTTTTTTTTATTTTAACCCACGGCTCTGAGCTGCGTCTGAAGCCGAGTGAAGAGAAAAGGAGCGAGTAAAGGTTGGACTGTGGGGAGCAAAGGGAGGCAAGAGAAAAATGAGATGAAAAGGTCTTTGTAGTAACTCTGCTTCCGCAGGAGACTTCCCAGCTGCCGGCCGGGGTCTCTGGTGATCCCACGGATCCTCCTGGGCTGCCTCTGCTGATGGGGGCGTGTGGATAACCCCAACCCTGCCCCAAACCACGGCAGCAGGGAGAGGCTTTTGAACAAATTTAACCCTCACACGGGAGAAAACATTTTATTTCTAAACATTTTATTTAAACATTTTTATTTCTAGGGGGTAACAGTGCCAAAGGGATCCCCCGTGTTCCTGCGGCCGGGTGGATCCAGCCGTCACTCCAGGTACTTTAGCCCTGCTGAGGCTGGCAGGGCTGTGCCCAGGGCAGTGCCGGGCACTCCGGTGGGATCCCAGCACAGTATCCCACATTCCAAGCAGCGTCTGAGGCAGCAGGGCTTTTATAAATAATTTATTCTCTGGGCAGAGGAGGGAGGAAAAGAGAGCGAGCTTTTAATTAAAATGATATCTTACAGATCAAATAAATATGAATAAGATGCCAAAAACAACTGTATAAATCCCAAACATTCTCCTGTGTTTTAATTATTTGTGTTGATAAAACAAGAGCGGAGGCATTTGGCTCTGCTCGGAGGCTGCGGAGGCGAAAGGTTACGCTGGCAATTTTTATGTTCGGAGCAAGGAACAAATGTTTCCGAAGCCCAGATCTGACAAACTATAATTCATATCAGGAATTAAATTGGAATTTAGAGAACAATTGTTAATATTTCAAAGTAATTGTTTAAGAAATTATCATTTTGCTATCTGCCGCAAAAATAATTACCCACCACTAATTTTTCTTTTTCAAAGGCTGCTATTTGCTGGGATAATGTTGGAAAGATGAGGAGTTTGTGCTGGGAGCTATTTATGTAGTTCAAATGAGGAGATAAATAGGAAGGGACTTTCATGTTCTCAGGCAAATGAGTCTGACTAATGTACGGCTTCGAGCTCAAAAGTGGGCCTTGGATTTATTTGGAAACTGGGGGAATTTTTTTATGGATGGGACTTGCAAGACACAGCAGGTGAGAAAGTAATCAAAAGCTGTGCATATTAATTAGGAAATGGTCCTCAAATAAACCCTGAGAGCCCCTGCCTGCCCGATGAGAGGTGCCAGCATCTTACCTCCCACCTTGGCAGGATTTTGGGGCGGAAAAGGAGCTGCATTCCTACTGCCACTCTTCACAGGGCATCGGTAAATTGGAAAGGGGCTGAGAACTTGAATATTTAGAGGATCACGGGGAAAAAGTGGGGTAGAAGGGATCTTAAACATCAGCATCTCACAGCTTGAGGGTGGGGTTATCCAGATCCTGTAGCATCGTGCTCCTTCCCTCTGTTGTGCTGGTAGAAAATGCATCCTCCTCCCTCAAACAATGGCTTTCCTCAAGGGAGGGAGAGAAACTGGAGCAGCGGCAGCACCAGGAAAGGTCCAGCAGTTCCAAGGAGTTGCCGTGGACTTCTCTGTTCAGACAGGATCTGGCAAAGGGAAACCATTTCCAGGAAAATGCAAGTGCAAAAGGAGAAATTATTTTCTGGGGTTTGTTAAATTTTTCTGCAGAATTATCACTCCATCTTTGGTGGGAATAATTCCCAGCTGCATTTTGAAATATCTCCCTTCCTGCCGCGCTCTTTTTTAACGGGTGACTTTTTCTCCAAGCAGTGCCGATGTCGATGGTGACTTTTCAAGTGCACAGGGAGAAGCAGCATTTTTTACCAAGTCTTCTGGGAAAGACTGGCTTTTTGTCACCTCAGCCCCCATTTTTTCCTCTGAATTGTCACCTCTGATTACCTCTGGCTTCCCCAGCCACCGTCTGGGCCCCCAGTTGTGCTGTTGGCCACTGGGATGTTTTGCCCGAGCCACAGGTTGGTCCCTCCACCCTGAAGGACCCAATAAACCTGTCCAGCCACCTCCTGGGTGGGGGAAGATCCTTGTGGATGTGTCTTCCAGCCCCTCCATGCTGCACCTCCCCCTTCCCATTGATCTCCACACTCCCACGAAGACATTGGTCCCTAATGAGGGACACAATTAACCTTTGCAGATGTGGTGTTTAAAGACTGCTGGAGAATGTGAGGAAAGCAAATAATCCCCCTTGGATCCATCCTCCCAGCTTGTTGTAAGCACCCCAGTTCCAAAGCAGATCACAGGAAGATGTTGGTTATCAGCAATTAGCAGCGGGAGCAGTAATTAGAGCAGTTTGTGTTTGCCCTGGATGGGGCTGTCACTCCTCTTTGGGAGCTTTCAGATCCAGGGACCCCTTGCACACCTGGAGTTTGGGATCCTGCTGTGCCAAGCTCTGGATTGCCCTGTCTGTGCCGTGCTTTTTAGATAATTGCTGTGGTTTAGGAATTCATGGTGGTGGTTTCAGGCCCAGGACAAAGCACAGGCAAAATAGTCCTGGTTTGTGCCATCCCGCTGCTGCTGTGCCCCACAGAGGGACCTGGGAACCCTATCCACGGATGGGTGGGAGAAATCGAAGGGGGAAATGTTCTCTTTCCCCATGAAAAAGGCAGGATGATGGATTTACACCCTCCCAGGCCTCCTGTTCTTGCAAGGCAGTGGGTAAGTCTGTGGGAGCTCCTGCTGGAGCAGAGAGGTTGTGGCAGCTGCCCCTGGATCCCTGGAAGTGTCCAAGGCCAGGTTGGACGGGGCTCGGAGCAGCCTGGGATGGTGGAAGGTGTCCCTGCCATGGCAGGGCTGGGACTGGATGGGCTTTAAGGTCCTTTCTAACCCAAACCATTCCATGGGACAGTTTGGAAAATATGGGGACTGAATGGGCCCTTTGCTCCCCTGACCCTCTCTGTTGTGGGATGCTTTCAGTGGGAGAGGGAATAGGGTTTGGAGCCCTTCCTTTGGGAAGTTCATTGGTAGCATTGATCTGTTCATGATATCAGAACAACAGATGTCTCTGCCAGGAAGTTTTTTCCTATTATTAAGCCAAATTTTTCCTATTCTTAGTTGCATAAAATGGTTTGGGTCAGAAGGGACCTTAAAGCCCATCCAGTCCCACCCCCTGCCATGGCCAGGGACACCTCCCACTGTCCCAGGCTGCTCCAAGCCCCGTCCAGCCTGGCCTTGGACACTGCCAGGGATCCAGGGACAGCCACAGCTTCTCTGGGCACCCTGTGCCAGGGCCTCCCCACCCTTTGAGTACAGATTTCCTTCCCAATATCCCACCTAACTCAGGTCCACGCTGCTTCTTCTGCATCTGTGGAGAGACATTAAAAAAAAAAAAAATCTCCCTTTCCTGCTGTTTATCATCCCTAAATATCAGAACTAACAACCCAGGCTTCCTTTGCTCTTTCCAACCTGCCTCATAAATCATCCTTACACTGCTGGGATCACTTCAGAGCTCTTCCCTGGCCATGGGAATGGGCTGCAAATTTCCATGTGGGTCAGATCTGAATTAGTTGCCTTAACCCAGAGGCTAAAGAAGGAGTGATTCCTCTCTCCTGCAATGCATTGATGTCACAAAAGCTAAACGCTGTTGGTTTGGAGTTTTTTTCTCTGATACAACACAATAAATCGGTTTTAGGGTTTTCCCTTCCCATAAGGTTTGTTATGGGAAAAACAAGGGAGGGAAGTGGAGAGAAAGAATCCAACCCCTCCCCTGGTAAAGCTTTTCCCATCACATATTGGGGTACAGGGAATGGGGTGGTTTCCTCTGAGAGTCGTCTGCCCATCCCACAGATCTTCCCAGCAGGGTTCTGAGGCAGGGTTTGGCCCCTCACAGGTGGCACTGCCATGTCCCCAACCCGTTTCCCCCAGAAGCACAGCCTGTGGTGGGAATCCTCTTCAGCAGCAGCCGAGGGCTGGGATTTGAAGCATTCCTGCTCTCTAAGGACACTTGCAGGGATGCCAGGACACATGGCACATGCCCAAGGAACTTTCCCCACTGGTTTTCCAGCGTGAAACATGCCCAGATCCACCTGGGAGCAGTCCTTGGCATGACCACTCAACTTTGGGTCGAAAGCTCTCAACTTACTGGTGTTTTGTCCTTACAGGCTTTATAATAATGCTAATAACTATATATAATAGCTATAATAATGCTAATAATGAACTAATTTGATTGGTGTCATGTCAGACACAGAAAATGCTCCCAGGGAACAAGGGGCCTCAAGAGGAAACGGCCTCAAGTTGTGCCAGGGGAGGTTCAGGTTGGATATTGGGGAAATTTCTTCACCGTGTCCAGTCCTGGCAGAGCTGCCCAGGGCAGTGGTGGAATTGCCATGCCTGGAAGTGTTTAAAAGCCATGTGGATGTGGCTCTTGGGGACATGGGTCACTGGTTGCCTTGGCAGTGCTGGGGTGATGGTTGGACTTGCAGGTTTTCCAAACTTAATTCTTTTATGATTCTGAAACCGAGTGGAAAGTGGGAGGTCATGGTGTGATGAAGGGAGGAATAGACACAGGGACCAACCTTTCCCTGCTGGAAAAGCTGTGGATTTGCTCTGAGGATATTCCAGAGGAGAGCTGGGTGTTTGTCTGTGCTGCAGAGGGTCCCAGGAGGATCTCTGGACAGCCAGGGGGGTGTGGAGATATTTTTGCATCCAGGGGAGCTGCTCTGAGGAAAGAGCTGTAATTAGAGGAAAATATTTGATCTTCATTGGCCTTTAGTGAAATATCTCAGAAAGGCAGCAGATGTTGCTGAAATTATTTTGTTCAACTGTTTTCCCCCTTTTTCTCCTTCCTTTTTTTTTTTTTTTCCGAGGCACGTTGAATTAAAATTCAGTAAACAGCTCACGGTGCTTTATTGAGGGGTGCCAAAAACTTGCTCGAAATCAAAGCTGATGCCTCATGCGAAGCAGAGCACATCCCTTTGCCTTCCCTTTGGAAGTCAGAAGTTCTCCTGAACCTCCAGCTCCCCCTGGGAGCTACTGCAGACTCCCCAAAGCACACGCTGGCACAGCAAGGACAGGCTCCTGTTCCTGGTGTCACCCCTGCTGGCACAGCATCCAGGTGGTCTGCACTCTCCATGGAACCACTGCCTCCCAGGAATTCCTCTTCTCTGATGAGGCAGAAGGGTCAAATCTGGCTCCTTAGCCCTAAAAGAAGCTGTGCATAAATATAGGGCTGCCTAAAGACCCCCCAGAAGGTCTTGTGGCGGTGTCTGACTTCTCCAGGGTGGGTTCAAGAGAGCAACTTCAGAAGACGCCATCAAACCAGGTTTGATGTTCAGTTTAAGGAGGCTTGGGACACCAAAAGCCCCATTTTAGAATATTTTGCAGTCCCCACAGTGGCAGCATTAAACCAGTCCTGAACTGGTGTCCAGTGAGAGACAGCAACAGCCACGAGCTGCACTGGACAGGCAGAAAAGTGGAAAAATGATTCTCCTGGTGCAGGAGAGGAAATGCAGTGGGTGTAGAAACATAAAATCCCAGAATTTCCTGAGCTGGAAGGGGTCCTTCGGGATTGAGTCCAACTCCTGGCCCTGCACAGGGCACCCCAACAATCCCACATCCTAAATGCCATCCTATAAGCACAGGCAGGCCCATTGAAATAGGGAATAATCACCTTGAATTGTCATTGTCCAAGAACCCACAGAGAACCAGCTACACAGGAAATGCCAGACAGAAACAGAAACCCTGTTTGGATCAGAGAGTCAAGACAAGGGGCTTGATGGGTTTGCTTGTCTGGTGCCACCCCAAAAGCATCTGCAGCGCACCCCATTGAACCCCAGAGGACAGGTCACCTCATGGTATGGAGGGAGCCCGTGCATCGATCTGTTTAGTGAATGATAAGCAGGGTTTTGCTTTCGTCAGGGCGATGAATATTAATTGATTTGACAGGCTGCAGCTTGGTGAAACAAGAACAGGGGCATCGGGGCATCGCTGTATTAATTAGCCATGGTGGAGCTGCTTTTAGCTGCTTCCGAAGTTTAATCAATATGCTCCATTGGAGTCCCCAAAGGCTTACGGAAACAGCCTTTGAAATCCTTTAAATTGTTGCCTCTGTGAGGTTTCAGGCTCTTGGCGTGTTCTTGTTCCGCAGTTTTTCCTCCCTCCTGAAATCCATGGTGACCTGCAAGGACTGGTATGGGCGGGACTTCTGGTTTGGATCCCGCATTTGCATTCGCCAGGAATAGAAATAAATGAAGGAGATGCTCTGTTTTAGTCCAACAATAACAATAATGCCACACACTAATGAGCTGCCCTCTGCCCCCAGTTCCTATCTGCAGTAAATTACCTCCACAGGCTTTGTCTGACGTGAGCGGGCACGGCACCATTGAAATCGGGTTTGGCTGAGCCCTCGCAGGCTGCTCGGGCTTTGATTTAATACAAAGCAAGGCTTGAGCTTGTTAAGACATTTTACTGAGAGGGAGGGAGGAGAAGGCGGAGCTCCAAATAAAGCTGGGAGTGAAACTGTGGAGAGAAGGGGATGGAGGAAATGCAACATTGGGATGGGGAGAGGAGACAGGGAAGGCAGGGATGCTGCTGTGCTCTGAGTCCTGGTGTTTTCCAGGAGGCGAAAGGAAAGCCAAGTGGAGGGGACAATGGGAACCAAGGGGGCAGGAGGAGGAAGGCAGGAAAGCAGAGCTGGACTGGGAGAGAGCAGGAGGGCTGACCCACCGCTGGTGGGGCTGTTGGGGGCATGAAAAATCCATAAAGGAAGAGCAGGTCACCAGGAAAGGCATCCAGGGCTCATCCTGTAGGGTTTGGGAAGTGTCTCTGACCTTCGGGATCTAAGACAGCCCAGGGAGGACAAGGTGTCACTGTCACCTGCAGCTTTACAGGGCGGTCTCACGAGGTGTGAGGAAGGGAGGGCCGTGCACCCCTTGCAGAAGTGTCCTGGTGTCCTGGCGTCCTGCTGTCCTGGCGTCCTGCTGTCCTGCCATCCTGGTGTCCTGATGTCCTGGTGTCCTG
>VZTE01002465.1:940606-978728 GCA_013397775.1 Eulacestoma nigropectus
TTCCCCTTTCCCCTTTCCCCTTTCCCCTTTCCTCTTCTGTTTTGCCTTCCCCTTCTCCTTCTTTTCCCCTTCCCCGCATCCCCCTGGATCTCTTTCTCCCCTTGCCCTTCCCTCCCTCTCCATTCCCACCCCACCCTGATGGAGAAGGCTCTCGGAGGCAGGAGCAGCTTTGGGCACCGTGTCTGTGCCAGCAGCACTGACCAGGATCTGTGATTTGATGGCGAATTGTGCTGGTAATCTCCCTCCGAGGGAGTTGCTCCCATTTTTCACCGTGGCGAGTCCTTTAGGGATGTGGATGAAAAGAGAAAGTGTTTCATTTGCTCTTTGGGAGCCAGAGCAATAGATCAAGGCCCAGCTCATTCCCCAAAGAGCAGAAATGGGTTTTTTCAGGCGAGGATTGAGGCTCTCCCCAGTGAAAACTAAAACAGTTATCTGCACTTTCATCCACAGGTCAGCAGCAGAGATTTTTCTCCCAAAGCTGGATAAATCCAGGCTGTTAGTGTCTCTCCTTCCCACTCTCCTTAGTTATTGCTTTTCATTTCATGAGAGGTGAGGCCCAAGCAAACACTTCTCCTGACTTTGTCCTTGTCCGCTTGTAGGCACTGCCCAAACTTGTGGCTGATCTCTGCACCTGAGCAGCTTTGGTGCCTGGGATGTTCCTCTGTGTGCCATGACCTGGCTACAAATGCCCAGGCAGCTGGCACGGGAAAGGCTGAATAATCTCTGGGAATTCAGAGCACACCCCACAGCCCGGGTGGAAATGGAGACTCTTCTCTCTCCTGAAGGTGGTGGTGGCCTCCCACCCATCAGAACTTTTAGGGGTGTCCTCTCCTTCAGCCTCCTGCTGCTCATCACTCATCTGCTGCTTCCCTTGGGCTGATTTTGGGAGATACTGACCTCTCCATCTTCATCTTATCTTGGAATGCACGTGGAATTGTAGATGTGCTGCTTGGGCACGTGGTTTAGTGGTGGACCTGGCGGTGCCGGTTTAGTGGTTGGAATCAGTGATCCCTGAGGCCTTTTCCAACCCCAGTGATTCCATGAAAGCTCCCCAGTGCCCACCCAAATGGCCACAGATTTGTGGGCAGCCGGCAGAGCTCTGGGGCTGTGTTTGGGTACTGAGGAGATGTGGGTGAACCTCGGTGGTTCGGGCTCAGCTCTGTGAGGCGATTGCTTTGCCATGAGCCATCCCAGCACGGGCACTGCCCAACATTGCGCAGGAAGTTTAATTCCAGGCCTAGGGAACTGGGAAGGTGCAAGCCAAAGCTGGACAGGTATCCCAGCCTGTTTTCACCACACCAACACCAGCACCTGGAAACCCAGCCAAAGATCCCAGCTGGATCTGAGGCATGGCTGGAGCACAAGGAATGTGCTCGCTCTTGGCTCTGCTACAGGAAGCCACTTCCCAGCTACTTCCCAGCCCCTTCCCCATCACCTCTCCAGGGCACCATGAAACATTTGGGACCCAAAAGTACCATTCAAGTGACCTCAGCCAGAGCCCCATGGACTTAACTCTGTGTCTTGACCTTGTCTTGGTTTCACTGTCATGGACAGTCTTGGCTACCAACCCTGTCCCTGTCCCTGTCCCTGTCCCTGTCCCTGTCCCTGTCCCCACTCCACTCACCTGGCACAGCTGCCATGGGACTGGGCTGTTTCTGTGCTCTGGGTCCAATATCTCCACAAATAAGAGGTTTCCAAAGCCGTGCTGCCCTCCCTTGTCCGTGATCCTCGTGGCCGTAAATCCTGGGCCTCTGTCACCAAGAGTGATTGAGCTTGTCTGGTTCAATCTGGAATAATTTATTCCTTCTGAGCTCAGGGAGTCCCAGCAGAGATGATCACCTGCTCAGGAGCCATGCTCAGGATGAAATCCTTCCCTCTTGGAAACACCCAGCAGTGTCCATAAGCCACCACCATTGGCTTATACCTGCATTCCCATGTTCCTCCTTCCCTGCGACGCCCTGATCCCAATCCTACCCCTTTATCCCGACACCACATCTGTTTGCCCTGCTGCAGCTGAGGAAATGGAGGGCTGGACTGAATTTTGGAGGCTCAGCAGCTCCGCTCACACCCATGGCCTTGCCCTTTCCAGCAGGCAAAGCCCCCAAATTCCCATGGCCCTGCAGGGCTTTCCCTGCTGGCATGCGGAGAGTTGCTCTGCCCAAACCGTGGGATGAATGAGCTTTTCCTGGGAGAAATCCCCTCTGCAGTGTCCCCCGCTCCCCCAGCCCCTTGGAGCCGAGCATGAAGTGTGTTTTATTGTTTGTCACCCAGAGCACTTGAAAAAATTACACAAATCCATCAAAGTAATGAATCTTCTCAGCAGAGGCAAACAGACAGAGACAGGCAGGCGCTGAGCCGAGCCCAGGCAGCTCTCAAAATTAATACCAGAGAAATGGTGCCCTTTTGCTCTCCTTTCGGGGGTGGCTGCCTGGTCTGGGTGAGGGGACACGCAGGTGACAGCTTTCCACAGGGAAATTCCAGGGATGTGTCTCCCTGCAAGTCCTGTCACCCCCCTGGTGTCCCACGACAGCAGCATCTGGCAGCTCGGGAATGATGGAGCGACACCACGGGTGATGCTGCCTTACACTGTTGAGTGCAGACAGGGCACTTAGGGAACAGCTGGATTTTTGGGAGTGCCAAAGCCTCATCCCCTTCCTCCAGCCAGCCTTAAGTGGCTCCCTGCAGCCCTCTGGGCTCTCCTTGCAGTTTGTCTGTGCCTGAGCAAGCTCCTGAAGTCCTGAAGGGAGCGGCTGCTGTTGCTGCCAGGCCTGTGCACAGCTTGTTACATCCTGGGCTCCATAAATAATACATTGTGGTGTTCCTGGCTCCTCCAAGCTTTGATTTTGTTTCCAGGGACAATCCATCTACCTGTCTGTCTGTTTCTGTGTGTACATTCTGTGTGTGTGTATAAACAGACATATACGTACATATACACACATTTGAAGGTTGGACTCGATGGCCTTGGAGGTCTTTTCCAACCCTAATGATGTGATGCTGTTTCATTTCTCACATCTCATTCGTTATATGATATTTCAGGTACATATTAGCACTACAGGGGCTCAGAGGGGACAGCTCTGAGACCACTGTGCCGGATGGCTTTGCACCAAGTGCATCCCGGCTCCTCTGCTCCCGTTCCATCCTGACATCCACACTCACATCCTGATTAAATCCCATCACGCTGCACTTGCTCTCTCCTCCGAAGCCCCAGCCCTTCAGTCCAGCTGCTGCAGTGAGAAGATGCGCAAAACTGTTTTGGTCTGTTTGGTTTTTTCCCCCAAAAAAAGCCTGCCATGGGGAAAAAAAATTAGCAGTGTGGCATTTCACCAAGGATCACGATCCTGCTCCTTCAGCCAAGCACGAGGAAGGAAAGCAGCAGAAAGCAAATTGCTCTGGAGCACCAGAATCCCTCTGTTGTTCCAACCTCTCCCATCCTGAGGGGTTTTTAATATTTATTAGTCCACAAAGCAGCGGCTGCACCAGTGCCTGCAGGGCCTGCCCTTGCCCTGAGGAGAGGAGTGGGGATGGAGAGTGGGAAGGAAGATGGATGGATCCAGAACTGTCTCCAATTTATGGGGCTCCCTGATTCCTGCTGCCGTACTTCTCCGAGAAATGACACCACTACTTCAGGAGCAGAGATTAATCTGAGCCAGCAGGAGAAGGACAAAACAAATCATCCACTGCAGGAATCTCATTCGGGGCCTGGTGGGAAGAGCCCCGGGATGAATGGCTTTTGCAAAGACCACACCAGCACATGGATTCCCCCCCTTTTCTCTGTTTTCCTGCAAGCTGAGGTCTATAAGGTGTGGGGCAGAGGCAATCCTGGGGTGCTTTTGGCATCACAGGAGTCGTCGCTCTGTGGTGGAGCTGCAGGGGTGGGAAGAGTTGGGGCTGGATGAAACTCAGAGCTGGGAGAGGAGAGCAGGCAGAGAGCTGGAAGCTGAAAATCCCCAGGGATCTGTGTGCACAGGGAGAGGTGGGACCACCCTGAGGGCATCAACCCCCTCTTTATTAACCATGAGCTCAGCTAAAGACCAGGGACAAGGATCAGGTTGGGAAGAAGGGGCTGGCATCCTCTGGAATTACAAAAAACTGGAGGAGGTGGGTGCACGTCCTGTACCACCATGGCTGGGGGACCAGGGGGGCACAGATGGACGTCCAGCCATCGGAAGTGGGAATTCTAGGACCAGCTGCTGCCCCTTCATCACCACAGTGCCGCCTGAGACAGATCCTACCCGCTTCAGATTTGGGTGCTGACACTGTCCTGAAAGGGACCCAGCTGGGCATCATCCCCATCCAAACACGGAAAAGCCCGTCCTTAAGGAAAAATAAGCACAAATCCTCAAACTGGGAAGTGAGCGGGGTGACGGCAGCCTGCAAACCCAGCTGGGGCCCTGCAGCCGTTCTCTTTCCTTACTCCATCAAATGCAACCCAGTGCTGCAAACAGCCCTCATCCTTCCCAAGGAGCCCAGCAGGTCGGGAGCAATACCAGCACAATTCCAGCTGCATCTCAGATTGATACAGAATCGATCGGATTGATTTTTTTTTTTAAGGTGCAGCCTCGGAATAGCTGAGACTGGAAGGTGCAGCTCAGCTTGTACTTCCCCAAAACAATTTGTCAGGCCCCACTGTAGGAGCCTAATGACGGCTGTAATTTATGGCTGACACACCGTATTTATCACCTCAGCATCCTCTCCTCTTCCTTCTCTCCCTCTGCCTCGTTAGGAACGGCATCAATAATGTTTATTGGAGCTTTTAATTTTTTATCGTTGCTATTCTTACCTGTGCTGCTGGAGATGAAGAAAGGCATTAGAGCAGGCAGAGCCTTTGAGATGCGTTCCAGGGGAAATGATGGATTTAGGATTTGGGAAATCCTTCTGCAATTTCACATGGGATGAGTGGGGGAAATGTCGGGTGTTCTTCCCAAAAACTCACCCTCCCATTCCCACTGACTCTGTGGATGCTCAGACCTCAGCTCTCTCACATTGTGGAATTTCCTCCAAAATCCCCCAAAATCGTGCTTCTGGCCCTACCCTCGTGCCAGGCAGCTCCCATGATTTCCACCAGGCTCCTTTTGCTGCTCAGTTTGCAGACCACGGCCTTGCCACGGAGACACCTCGGGGTCAGTGGGATTTCCTTGGTTCTCCTGCCCCGTTTCCCTCGCTAGCAGAGCTCTCTTTCCTCGGGAGATGTTTGCATTTCGCAGCCTCGTTTCACACCTGGCCAGTGATGCCCGGGTGTGCTGGATCCTTCTCTGCAGGGGGTTTTGGCTGCCTCTCCTTGAATATTCCGGTGTTTGGAGTGGCTGACACATTCCTCGTGAGGACCGAATGATTTATCCTGGGCACTTCACCCACACCTGATGCCAAGCAGCCCCTGGGTGCCCCAGCTCTGCCCCCACCCCATTTGCAGAGTACGAGGCACCAAGCTGTGTCCCTAAAAATATCTGAAATTCATCCCACCTTGAAATTTCCCCTTTTCCCCCCCATTTTCTTCCTATTTACCCTTGAGGGAAGAGGTGGCACTGGGTTTTGAATCCCCTTAAACTGCCAGGACCAGGTTGGATGGGCTTGGAGCACCCTGGGATAGTGGAAGGTGTCCCTGCCATGGCAGGAGGTGGAACAAGACAATATTTAAGGCCTCTTCTAACCCGAATCATTCTGAGATTTTATGATCAACAGTTCCCAAAGAGGAATTTTTTCTCCCCCCAGCTCTTTCCAGACATGAATAATTCCCAAGCCAATGGTTGTTTTAGCATCATTACAGGAGCCTCGCAGACGAGCTGGTGGTTTACAGATTAGACAGACATTGCTTACACTGTTCATAACCGATTATGAGATTGACAGTTTGGCTCCCACCCAAAATCCGGAGTCCTGATTTAGCCTAATTGGAACAGAACTGCAGAGCAGGCTGGGGGAGGGGAGAGTGACTGCTGACAATTTAGTTAACGTTGATTTTATTGATCCCTGAAAAGCCTCTGATGTTGCAGGTTCCTCTTTATAGGGCAATAAAGTTTATAGCTGGAATTGTCCCGGGGGAGTAACAGCTCCGTGTCTCCAGCTGCTCTCAGGTGATCACTGCCAGCCCCAGCCCTAATTTGCTGAGGAATAATCAGAACCCAAGCAAAAAAAACCCCAAAATTCAGTTCAGGTCTTGGAATCAAAATGCCAGAAATACAACGATAACCAAATTAAAAGACAATCCCTCCCAAATGTAGGATTATTGTGTTAAAAAAGCCTTTTAATGATTCTTATTCTGTTCTATTTCTTTCTATTTCTCTCTTCTCTTCTCTTCTCTTCTCTTCTCTTCTCTTCTCTTCTCTTCTCTTCTCTCCTCTTCTTTTTCTATTCTATTCTATTCTATTCTATTCTATTCTATTCTATTCTATTCTATTCTTTTTTCTTCCATTCTGTTCCAATTCATTCCCATTCTTCTGTTTGCTTCTTCCTTCTTATTTTGTCCCCCAAAATGTTGCAATTTCTGATGTTCACCCTTAATGTATTCCCTGCCTTTCCTATATTTATTCTCACGAGACCTCTCTGATGTAGCCTGGGATCCCTCACTGATGTGGGCTGGAACTTGTGCCTCTAAGAGCACACAAAAAATCAAGAAATATTTCCAGAGCAATAAAATAAAACCATGGGAAGTGCAAGACAGATCCTGGATGCAGCGCTAGTGGTGGAGCACTGAAGTTTTGGTCAGATCCATGGGCCCTGCTGCTAAAATTCCAATCAAAGGCACCTCCTGTGGCACGGGAGGGGCGGCTGGAGCAGAGTAGCCCTCGGACATCCAGCAAAGGCACCAGCAAAGCAAATATTTCAGCAAGTCCAAGGCAGGCAGGGATCTGAGGGGTTTTCCCCTCTCAGCCCTTTGCTCCAAGCCTCTGACCGCTGCATTCTCCCTGATGTGCTGGCAGAGCTCCGGTTCCAGGCCTGTGGCTTTGAGCTCATTTGTCAAACTCGGGGATCTCTATGAAAGGCTGTTAGCAGAGCATTTACTTCCCATTCCTCATCCTCTGCTGTCATCACCTCCCAAGATTAATTAAGGAAAAAAGAAAAGACATCTTGTCTCTCTTTTGTTTCCTCATTCCTTGCATTTTTTAACAGCCCCTTTCTCTCCATTCATGTCCTGGATGCTGCTGGGGAGCAAACCAAGCAAAACCCAATCCTTCCCTCTTTCTTCTTGTGGTTAACATATCCATTTTTTTTGCCTCTCTGTAGGTGGAAGTGGTTGGTTGAGCTTTGTCCAGGACATCGGTTCTCTTCCATGGCCTCAGCTGCTACAGCTAAGCCAGGAAAGATCCCAAATCCATTGATTTAAGATTGCTTGAAGTGCTCGTTGCAGACTTACAGCCCCGGTGCCGGGGTTGGTGTCCTGTCCCTGAGTCCCTTTCAGGGTCACACGGTGCCAGCAGTCCTGCTGCCCAAGGGATAACTGGCGGCTTTTGCTCACGTGTGTGCTCCTTGCCCCACTTCCCTCTGCTAGGAACCACAACCTGTGGCTTTCCTTGTGCCATGGGCTTTTCCATGGCCATTCCCAATAGCCCTATTTGATCTGCTCCTGAGCCCATCCTGGTGCCAGCAGTGTGAGTGAATTGTGGTTAAAACCAGAGCCACCCTTGCCCTGCCACCTTCCCAGCCCTGCTCCCTCCTTCCCTGCTTGATCCCCATGTTGCCCTTATCCCAGCCCCAGTGACCTCCATCCTGGGAGATCCCTTTCCGCCCCTTTATTCAGTGTGGTGCTATACAGAGGTTTAGTGGGAGGTTTCACTCTCCCCAGTCTGACCAGTTCTCCCAGTGCTGGCTGTTCCGGAGCTGCGGGTACCAGGACGCTCCCAGGGGACGGTGCCACCGTTTGTCCCTGTTTGTGGCAGGCGGGGGGGGAGCTGGCTCCTCACGCTGGTGTCATTGCTGATCCATAAAACCTGAATGGAAACCTGCGGGAAGGCGGCAGAGCCGCCGGGCAGCCGGCGCTCCCCTCCCTCAGGGATCCAGGGATTTGCCATCTGCTCTCCTGCGCGTTCCCAAAGCTCAGCCCTGATGTGAGTCAGCCGAGGAGGAGGAAAACCCAGCCAGCTCTGGCTCTGTCCTTGTCACGGTGGCTCCCAAATGCCACCCTCGCTGATGTGTGTGACAGTGGGAGGCACCCCCGCCCTGTGTCACCGAACCCGTGTCACGGGAGCTGCCACTGCTGTCACAGTGGTGGCTCTGGCTCCCTGCACCTGCAGGAGAGGATGAAAACACTTTTTCCTTTCTCTTTGCTCTCCCAGCAACTCATCCTGAATTCACTCATCCCAACTAAGGTCTGTCCCTGCTTTTCCTGCACTTCCCTGCTCTGCACGAGCACAGCTCTCATGGTTTTTGAAGCCATCCATCACCACCATCTCCACAACCCCAAGCCACACACGGAATAAAGACGTGGAGCAGCGGCTCCTCAGCTGGTGTAAATCAACACGGATCTCCCCCCACCGGTGGAGTCAAACTTCCACCCAGCCGGGGAGGGAACCCAAAATGCTGCTCGTCGGAGCAAAAGAAATTTCGGCAGTAATTAGATCTGGAGCACAATTACCCAAAGGGAAACGCAAAACAAATGTGGGTGACAGATATTTCCAGGATAACTGGAGTTATTAATGCTTTTCTCCAGCAGTGACAGGCACAGGGGATTAGTAGTGCCTGAAAAAGTCTGGTTTAGTGTGGGAAAAACTGAGGGCTGGAAATGAAGCAAGGAGGAGGCCATCTGCTGCTCGGTGAGCTCGCGGGGCCCTGCGAGGAAAGCTGCAGCCAAAACAACAAAAGGCAACGATGGGAGGCATATGTGAGGAGAAACACCGGCCTGTTGCTCCTAAGTTTCCAGTTAAAAAGGAGAAAAAAGAAGGAACCTGTTATTTGTTGCACAAGCTCCCCCCGCAATTAGCGACCCCGGCACTGCTGAGCACAGCAGAGCTGGGGATGTTTCCAATTAAAGCTGCTCCTTCCTGCTGGCTTGGGTTGGGTTATTTGGGTGGGACCAGCCCTCCCTCTGTCATGAATGAGGGATTTAGGGTTGCTCAAGGAATCACCATCATTAGCAAAAATACTTTTAAGATGAATTTATACAAATATAACAAAGTCCAGTGACAAAGTTGCTCCATTATTTACTCCATGGATACAAGGGAAAATTGAGGTAGAATGGAGCCAAAATGATTTACACAGGGTCTGAAGATGCAGAAGGGTAAAGAGACCCTCCTGCTGAGCCACGGGGTTCAGAGTACAACCTCTTGCTTTCTAAACTCCTGATGGAGCTAAAACATGGCCAAGCCCAGCCTTAGCTCCAGACTTGGACAACAGTTGAGGTCTACAGGAATGAGCTACGTGGGTTTCTGTGGTATTGAGTCACCTGCTATGAGCAGCCCACCACGGATCTGGGAGTAAGGAATCTCTTTGCCTGGGGTAAGGAAGGATTTGTCAGTCCGGGTAGGGAACCTCAAACCTTGAGAGGCATCCCAGCTCCAGGGGAGAGTCACTGGTGTGCAGTCAGCTGCAAGGTAGAGAGGACTGGAATTAGACTCATCCAAAGATCTGTCATTAACAGAGGGGTCTCTCAGCCTCAAGGAGCAACCAGGAATGTCCCAGCTCAAGGGGAGATCCTGGCCACGCTGCCCAGCAGAGCCCAGGAGGGCCAAAAACTGTGGGCTAAAGTGGTTGGCTGGTAGCCAGACTGGACACTGTGTGTGTGGGGCTCCTTGAACCCACAAGGTTCTTTGCGCCTTGAGAAATGAATCTTGGAAAAGCCACCGCTGTTCCTGTGTTAATCACAGGATTTGGGATCCAAGCTCTTAAGCACCAATATTCTCTGGGTCTCTCTGCCCCTTTGGGGGTTTCCTAAAGGAATTCTTGGCCCCCTTTGGAGCCTGTACCAAGGTCCTGCTGGTTGGGTTGAAGGGGTTGAGTGCATCTCACACACTCCACGCTCCAGAGGTGCCCATCCCTTTGTCCAGACCTTCCTCTCCGCAGGAGATCTGCTCCTTCCAGCAAGGGAAGGGGAGGAAAAGGCAGGAGCTGGCCCCTGTGTCCTCCTGCACATCTCGGGCAAGCAGCCATGAGCTGTGTGGGCTGGGAATGGCTTGGAAATGCCATGGACCAACCCACCCTAAGGTTTGTTTTTGGGTGTGTGCACTTACAAACTGCTCCAAGAGCATCCCTCAGCACGTCTGGATACCCCAAACCAGATGTGCTCCCTCAAACCCATCCAACCCTTCTTTAAATAAAAAATTTAAAAAGTAGGGCTAAAACAACATGCAAATGAGGGAAAGGGTGTCTTTTTTCTTTTAAATATAACAAGTGCTGACACCTAGGAAGTACCAAGATGAATTTCTAACAGGGTTGTTTGTCAATATGCATAAAACAATTTGCTTTCTGCTCTTGCTCCCCATGGGTGTTGGAAAGGGCCTGGAAAACTCCACCCATTCCCAGCCAGATGCTGCAGGGAAAGCTCAAGACCTTTACAGCAGGGTGATAACCTGACCGTAATTAAAGCCGAAATTTTAGCTAAAATTCAGGTATTTAACAGACAATCCAAAATAAAGGGCACCATCAGGGCTGCTGAGCACAACCTGCTGCAGAGCCACCGATAATTTCATTTTCCTGAGGATTTTAATGGGAAGCTCCCCAGATGGGGTACAGACGTGTGGCTCTGCTGAGACCGGTCTAACTCCAGTTAAAGCCGAATGAAAGCCCATCTGCACGGATCCAGCCTTCCCAGGGGAAGTGGGAATCCATCCCCCAGCCCTGCGGGGAGGTGAGGACTCCCATGGCTTGGCTGATGAGGTGACGAGAAGGTGCGAGGAGCTCCTGGGGAGGTGGGAATTGTCACATCTCCAGGCAGCACCAGCACTTCCCATGTGGCCAAAGGCAGGGAAATGTATAAATGAGAGGGAGGAAACATCCCACTGGGCTCTGCAGGTGCCACCTGCAGCTGGATGTCCCTTGAGACCTGTAATTTTGGGTATTCCTGGCTTCCTCCTTGGACTTTTCCCTGTACCAGTAACCACCAGTAGCGGACAGCCCCACATCCCACAGGATGTCTGTGTTCCAGCCTTTTGAGGCATTTAGGGATATTTGGCTTTCTCTACAACAAATCACAGCCCGTCACAAACTGCCTCTGTTGATGCTCTGGTTCTCTGCAGGACACCTGGCCTGGAAACGTGGGAAGGGATGACAGCAGCAGTGGGTTCCCACCTGGCAGCTGGGCTGGCTTTCACAGGACCTCCTGGATGAGACAATGGATTTTAAGAGTGTCACTTACCTGCCCCCTGTGCTTCAAATGGGCCTTGGAAATTCCTCCAGGTATCTGGGAGATGCCAAAGCCTTGGAAGTCCCTCCAGGTGTCCGGGAGATGCCAAAGCCTGGGCTGAAGGAAAAGCAGAGCCCTCTCCTACTCAGCAGGAGCTGAACACCTCATGAGCAATATCCCAAAATTCCCAAACTCCAAAACCACGATGCTGAGAAGGACAAGTCTGGGAATTGCTTCTGCTCATGGCTGAAGAAATCCTCCTGTTGTTGTTTCCTAGCAGAGTATTCCATTAAACCCAGGAATTCCTCCCTGTCCCCACTTTGGAAAATTGTGCTTTTCCTTTTTTGACCTGAACACTGAAAATCTTTGGCCAGAAGACAACCAAACACAGAGGATGGGGAGTGCAAACCTCTGGAATGCTGCCCTGGTGTGGCTCTGCCTAAACCCAAAACAATCCCCCCAAACCTCTCCCTGTTTCCCCGATATCCCAACAAAGACAACTCAGCTGGAAAGACGCATCCCGGGTAGGAGCTCCTGGAACTCTTCCCATGGGAAAGGCAGGTATTTATTTAAAGATGGGACTGAATCAAAACAGACATGGGGAAATGTCAAAATATTCCATAAATAGGAAGAGGAAGGAATACAGTTGTCTCTCTACCCCGTGAATGAATAACTTACATCCTGGGAGATGCAGGAGTGGGAATGGAGCGAGTGGAATCAGCTCTGCTCTCTCGGTGTTGACAGAAGGGAATAGCTCCTCCTGCCTCGGCCAGAATGGATTCAGGCAGAGTAAACTGAGAACTGAAGGGGCAGGGAGCAAAGGAAAACAGAGGAGATTGCTTGGAAAACACGAGGAGGGAGAATGAATACTGAGGGGATGCATGTCCCTAAAAGCGGCCATGAGGAAACGGAGCATCCTGACCGGAGTGAGAGCAGAGACCAGTGCTGCCGGTGCCACTCTCCCTCTGGAATACAAGGGAGCCACTGAGTTTAGTGAATTTAGTCCTAAAGCCTCAATTTTGAATGGCTGAAATCAGAGGAATGACTGTGGAACAGGGCTGGAAAAAGATGATCTTTAAAGTCCCTTCCAACCCAAACCTTTCAATGGTTCTGTGCTGTGGGAATGACTTGTGGCAGACCAGGGGGATATGAGCAATTAAAGTCTTTTAATTCCTGCTCGACACCATCCAAGAATTGCTTCCCAACAGAGGATGCATTCTGGGGAGGATGGCAGCATTTAGGATTTGTTTGCAAATCACAGCTGAAACCTAGGACTGAATTTTGCTGCATAAAGATTTGGGAAGTCCTGCCAATTCCCATGATAATGCCTTGATTTATTGGCTCTTTCTTAAAGACAAATGTGAGATAACTTCAATAGGCAAAGTTGGCCGCGACTGCCACTTTTAAAAATACTTGAAAAGAGACTTAAATTAAGGAGAGAAAATGCAGAAAGTTCTCTAAAAAGAGACAGAATAAATTTAGAAATCAGCTTCGGAACTGGCTAGATTCTGCAAATGCCTAAAACTAAAAACAGAGGGGAACAGATGATTTTTTTTTTTGCCCTCCTTGATTAATTTGTCTCTTTTTTTCTCTTCTCACATTGGGGTCCCCTCTAAGTTTGCACCGAGCCCACGAGCCTGAGCCTGGTAAACAATTCTGGTGTTATTTTTGTCTAAGTGACAGCCCCGGGTGGCATCCAAGCACAACCACAACAAACTCGAGTAAGCCAGAGCAGCGTGAACACCAAAACACCTCGGAGCAGACTGGGAGTGATGTCACCGCAATTCCAGCCTGTGGCACTGTCACCTGCACGAGGTCCCCGAACCACGAAGCCTCCGGGGGTTTCTTGGCTGGGATCTGGCAGGAGTAAAGCCCTGGCACAGGTGTCTGTTCCTGCTGGAAGGAGGGGTTGGAAGCCGGGAAATGGGCTCCTCACTTCCCACATCTCTGTTTGCACCTGGTGGATCTCGGACAAGGGAATGTCGCTGCAGCACCACAACCCAAGCCGCAATCCCTGGAAGAGAGGGGTGGAAATTCTGTCACCCTTTGACTTCAGTGATGAGGATGACAACGGCAAGAGCAGCAGGATCTTGGCACAGCCTCGCTGCTTCCTGGCGCCTCGGCTGCTGGAGAGGTTTCTGCTGTAGACTCACCAGATGCTTGGCATTTGGGAATAATTCAGCGCTGATCAAAGCAGGATGGATTAAAAAAAAGGAAAAAAGGAGAAGCCGTGATGAATTCATCCTTCACTGTGGCATTAGCACAGCCCAGCCCTGTCCCCCTCCTCCACGTCAGTGGTGAAAAATGCCTCCTCTTCTCCAGCAATTACCTGGTTGGGCTCACCCTTGGAATGCCGATCCTTCGGGAAACGGCAGCCGCGGCCCCGCTCTGCCAGCCCGGTGATGGATGAGCCCTGGCTCAGCCCTGCTGCCATCTGCCACCAGGGTCCCCTCCCTGGCCCCCAACAAGTGACATCCTCGTTCCTTCACACGGGTCAGGGGCGAGCGGGAGAAGTGGCAGTGATGAAAGGTCCCCGCGAAAGCGTGAATTAGCCACGGAAGGGAGGAGATGAATGAAGAGGCGTGGGGTGGGAGGAAAGGAGAAGATGGAAAGACGGAATGGGAAGAAGGGAGCGATCACCTGACTCATGCCCAGGCCCCTGAGGTGTAACCCCACTGTTCATTAGGCTCCTGATGGTTTGGTTACTTGCTTTTTGCCAGGATGAGCCCATTCCTGGGATGTCCCCAGCAAATGGAATGTGTCCCAGCTGACACACTGCTCACAGCCCACCATGATCCTCAAGGCGTGGCAGAGCAGGGAGCTGGATTCAATCAGACAAACAGCAGCTGTCAAAACCAAAACTAAACTTGGATGGTGCTGGGCAGTTAAAGAAAACTTCTCCTCTTGGGGCCAGGCTGACCAAAGGTAAAGGTGACTTGGGAGCCAAACCACCTCTGGATGTCGCAGGATGCCAGAGAGTGTCTGAAGATGGGAAGCTTCACCTGGAGTAGCTTGGGAAGTCTTTGGAAACCTCCCTCCTTCCTTAAGGGAGATGCAAAGCTCAGAGAAAGCCCAGCTTTGCCGATGGGTCTTTCCAGGCTGGGTGGAGCAGTTCCACCTCTGGAACAAGCTGAGAGGGACCTGGTGGTCAAACCCTGCCATATTTCTCAGGTTCATCATCAAAACCTTCAGCTGGGGCCACTCTGCTTTCAAGCACAATCACTTTGCAGAGTACTTGGTTATTGTCACCGAAATCTCTTGAATTAATTTATCTTGGTAATAAACCCCTTTCACTTCCCAGGTTTGATCCCAGGTTTGCCCCAAGCTGCTCAGGTCAAAGGAAGCTGAAAGTTTGAGCTGAAATCCCTCTTCAGGCAGGATTTACAAGGGGAAAATAAGAGGAAAGAGAGGCTGGCACTTCTAGAGATGCTCTGAAAATGCTCGCCAAGCAGAAATGGCCCCACAAGAATTATTCCCCCCACTCCAGCTATCCCGAACTCCGGGACATTGTCCTTGCCCATCTGTCAGCTCAGCTCCAATACAGAACAAATCTCATTAACGGGCGCCAGAGATTTAGGGAAGGGCTGGAATACGGCAAAGCCCTTTCAAACAGGAGATAAACCATGCTCTGCTCCAAGGAACAGGGGTGGTGAGGAAGATATAAACACCAACAAGCCTCCTGGGAATGCTGGAGAAAGGTCTGGACAACGGCACCTCAGCACAGCTAGGTTGGGATGACCCCACAGCAATGAAAATAATTTATTAGGGCTGGTGGGGGAAATCAAACAAAAAGCTTTCCCAACCTAAGGGTGCCACCAGCATCAATGCAATAATAATAAGTAACAATCAATCAATCAATCAATCAATCATCATCAGGAACCCAGCTAGCAGAGTTTATCCTTTTTGGGAGTGGGAATAGCTGGGTTTACTCTGCGTCCCATCAGTTTCCAAGTGGATTTGGCAATAAAGCTGAAGGGGAGGTTTCCAAACCTGTAAAGCTAGGACAGGCAATGGCTTAATGTCTCTCGAGGAAAAATATCAGTGGGAAAAAAAAAAAAAATCACGATCATGATGTATTTCTTTCTTTGTAAGTATTAATTTGGAATAATATATCAGGATTTTTCTCACTCCAAAACCACATTTTGGAAAAAAACCACCGAAAAATTCTTCCTAATGTTTTACAGGTTTCAAGGATTTTGCTCCAACGGGCAAAAGTTGAGAGACAGAGATGAAATGGTGCCAACAAGGAGAAAGTGACATTTCCCTGTTACTCTGGGTTTTAACACCTCTGAATTTTTGCAGCCACCTCAACACTTGTAAGTTGAAATAATCATTTTAAAATAGAGCAAACATTCTCCCTCTCCTTCCTCCTCTTCCCCCAGTGCTTTTCTCACACATTTTTCTCCAATGGAAATAGTTGGATAATCTAATTTGACGTTTTGGGATATATTCCCTGCAGGAAGTGTGGAAATGCCACCTGCTACCTGCGTGTTAGATTTGATCATAAATCACCAGCACCCAGCACTCGACAGGATCTCCTGATATTTTAATAGCCATGAAAGGTCTGGCCACTGCTGGAATTAAAGCCTAAATCGCAGGTTTATGTTTTTCTGGAAATGCCAAACGCTGCCTTGCTTCTTGTATCACTCTTAATTGCCCCTCCTTAATTACAAGGAGTGAAATCATTAATTATATTCAGTGGAAAGAGACACAAACCCTTCTGCTTCAGGCTTGGCCTTCTTGGAAGTTCGGAATGGACCCTGGGAGGATGTTGGGCACTGGAACAGGAATGTTTGGACAATGCTCTCAGGCACAGGGTGGGATTGTCGAGATGTCTGTGCAGGGTCAGGAGTTGGATTCAATGACCCTCGTGGGTCCAGCTTGGGATATTCTGTAATTCTACAGTGCTTAAAACACCAGGTCAAAGTCCACACCTTGGGTGGCTCCTCTGGTCTCCTGAAATCCAAGGTCAAACGGTTGGAAATCTCAGGCCAGGTTATGGATCCAGCTGCAACATCTCCACTGGAGACCTCCCCATGCTTCCAGGGGATTCTAAAACACCTGGCCCTGCAAGGAAATCAGAGATTTTGTGCTATTTTGCTGGAGAAGCCAAGTGACCAGAACGTCTCTGCTCAGTCCTGCATGGCTGGGAGAAAATCAGGTTCAGCTTCCAGGGTTCAAAATGGGAAGGAAAAAAGAAAAAAAGAGAAAGAATGGATTGGGCAATGTTGGTTTAGTCTCAAACCTGAAGACCACAAACACACCCAAGCAGCCCTGTTTGACAGCAGAGATGCTGGAAATATGTCCAAGAGGGACACGACTTCCCGGGGCTGCAGGAAGATCCCAGACAGGAGATCCACTACAACATCTTGGGTTTCCACCACTTTTCTGTCACCCCACTTCTCCGAGGACCAGGAGGGGATGGGAAGTCCTGAATGCAGCTCTCAGTGTCCGGAGTTGACACTGGGAGAGCAGCATCCTGACTGTATTTGGGCCAAAGCTGGATCAGGAACAGCGCAGGAATCCTCCGCAAGACATCAAAGTTTCCGCGTGATTATGCGAGCAAATATTTGGGCTGGAAGTGCTGTTAGTCATTATTTGCAGTTCATTTTCTCTTATTTGTTCTCTGTCTTTTAAATAATACAAGAGAGAAAGCCGAGATGACAGCTCACAGCGCTCCCATCCAGGAGCAGAAAGAACAGCTGGGTTTTTTCTGCTAAGCACCATTGGTTGTGCACAGCTTCCTGGGAAATGCTGTGCCAGGGAGGAATTTGGAACTACAGCCACTGTGGCACTGATGGGTCCTGGTCATCAACCAGGAAAATCCCCACTCCTGGCCTGTGCTCTTCTCATGCAGAGTTTTTCTGGGTTTACACCCTGGGGCAGCACAACAGGAACCATTCCCTGTTTCCAGGCCTCCCTGGATTTGGGGGCTTCCCTGCTTCGTTGCTCTTTGGCACCTCATTTGGAGGCCTGATCGTGGCAACAGCTGTTCCTCAAATTCAGGGCTTAGCACCATTAATCACATCAGCAGGCAGCGGGGTTTCCTCCAGCCAGAAATCCAGGAACAGCTCCAGAAAGGTTCCCAGTCAGGGAAGGGTTTAGACTCACCTATGGAAGTGCAAGACTCCCTGGGCACAGAGGCACGAGAGGAGCAATTCAGCAGCAGAATGGTAAAACTGGCATCAAAAATTACTTGGGATGCAAAAACACCTCTCCGAAATGCCCACAAATCCCATTCCAGCCCCAGCTGTCTCCATGCCTCCAGCACTTGGTGCCTCCACCGTGTACAGAGCGGGGTGGGAAGGCCTGGGCAGCAGCACTTCCATACAAACAGCCTGAGGGAGAAAGTGTGGGATTATTCCCTTTGGAAAAGTTATGGCTTAGGGAATGCAGGGAGCCAGGACCCAGAGCCTGGATCTGGCACCATCAGGGTCATTCCTGCCCATCCAGTGTGGGCAGTTTTGGGTGCCACAATGTGAGAAGGACCTAAAGCTGTTGGAGAGTGTCCAAAGGAGGGACACGAAGATGGGGGAGAGTATGGAAGGGCCAGACAAGGAATGGCTGAAGGCACTTGGTCTGTTTAATTTGGAGAAGGGGAGACTGAGGCAGAGCTCATCCCAACCCACAGTTTCCCCCCAAGTGGCAGATCTGAGCTCTGCTCTCTGTGACCAGGGACAGGACCCAGGGAATGGCTGGAGCTGGGCCAGGGGAGGTTTAGGTTGGATCTCAGGGAAAGGTTCTTCCCCCAGAGGGTGCTGGGCACTGCCCAGGCTCCCCAGGGAATGGGCACGGCCCCGAGGCTGCCAGAGCTCCAGGAGCATTTGGACAGCGCTGCCAGGGATGCCCAGGGTGGGGTTGTTGGGGGGTCTGTGCAGGGAGAGGACCTGGGCTGGATGATCCTGTGGGTCCCTTCCAGCTCAGGAGATTCCATTGTTCTTGCTCCCAGGACATGAATGGGCAAGAGCTGGCTCCTTCCAAAATACATCTTGTTTATCCCAGGAAAATCTAAACCCAGGGTGTCAGTTCAATTTAAAAGTGAAACGCCTGCAGAAAGCTCAACAGAACCCCCCAAATCAGAACATCTCCCCCAAAGGCAGAAGCACCTCAGGGTGCATGTGGCACGGGCCCCTTGGATTTGAGCCCACAGGGGAGATCAGCAACCCATGGACCTACAGCAAAACATGAAATCTGTCTCAAGTGAGATATTTTTGGTTTTATGTTGGATACTGGGAAGGAATTGTTCCCTGTGAGGGTGCTGAAGCCCTGGCACAGGGTGCCCAGAGAAGCTGTGGCTGCCCCTGGATCCCTGGCACTGTCCCAGGCCGGGCTGGACAGGGCTTGGAGCAGCCTGGGACAGTGGAAGGTGTCCCTGCCCATGGCAGGGGGTGAAACAGGATGGGCTTTAAGGTCCCACCCAACCCAGGCCATTCAGGAATTCTATGGTCACTTGTAGAGAAGGAAAAAGGACTTTGTTTCCAGGGACAAGGCTCTTCCTGCAGTGTTTGTGCTGAGACCCAATAAGCCTGGCTGTGAAACCATTTCCAACATCTTTCTTGAGAAGGAAAAGGGGAAAAATCCCAAACTGATCTAAAAGCTTGGCCCACCAGAAATCCATGCGACACAGCAGCACCCCAAGCAGGCTCTGCTCAGCAGAGCCTCCTCAGAGTCATCCCTTGATGTGACTGTTAGTAATACCCTGGGGTCAAATCCATCCCTGGAGGATGAAGGAAGGATGCTGTCAAGACTTGAGCAATTCCTTGTTTTCACTGAAATCCAGGTAATACTTGTGTTGTGTTTTCAACTCCTCTTTTCAGGTCCTTTTCCATTTCCACTGCAATAATAACCCTCGTGCCTAAAAATAACACAATTGGAGTGACCTTCCCATTCCACACGGATTAGCATGGAATGAGCCTCTTGGTCAGGTTAGAGCTGCCAAAGAGCACCGTGGCTGCCACCTCGGGGGCTTCCAGCTGATTGATCTGGGATCCGTGGCTTGGAGTCTGCTCGTGGGGGAACTGAGGCAGAGGGGAGGAAAACTTGGCACTGCCAGCAGGACAGGGCTGGGAGCAGCGCTGGGGGTGATGCTCTGGTGAAGGGATGAGGTCTAGGACAGGAGGAAATGGCCTCAAGTCATGCCAGGGGAGGTTTAGATTAGATATTAGGGGAAATTTCTTCCCAGAAAGGGTGGGCAGGCACTGGCATAGGGGTGGAGTCCCCGTCCCTGGAGGGATTTAACAGCCCTGTGGATGTGGCGCTTGGGGACGTGGTTCAGTGCTTGGTCAGCAGCTGGACTTGATGGCCTTAGAGGGCTTTTCCAACGTAAACAATTCTGTGATTCCTTGGCAACAAATCAGAGAGTCATAAAAAATGCCATTCAATCATTTTTTGAGATTTTCTCTGCTGAGGTTTTGAGATTTTCTCTTCCCCAAAAATAGTGGAACTGTCTCTCTGAAAAGAGAGGCTTCTCTTCCATAGAGAATGATTCTATTATTACCAAAATGCCTTTGGTGTCTTTGTTTCTTTCCAAAGCCACAGTTTGTGATTAAGGGGCTTTGGGACAGCACCACCAGGACATTTTCTCCCCGGTTTCATCCCTGCTCCAGCTGGGCCATTCCCTGTTTCAGTTTCCACAAGTATCCATCTCAATTTTATGCTTTCCAAGAGCATTTGAATTCAGTGGGGACCGCAGCATCAGGTGACATTTGACTTTAATATTAATGGCTCCTTTTTATTCTGGAGTTCTCTGCCTTAGTTGAGAGCGGAGATTCTCCATGGCAGAGGCCTCGTGCCTTGTTTGACAATGGGCTCCTCTTACCCGTGGTAAGATTTCCTAAAACACCAGAGGAGCTACCCGGTAATATTGGCCAGGATGATTTTCCTGGCCCAATCTAATGAGTGTCCTGATTCCCTCCCCCCAAAGATTTCAAAGTGGTGCCACATGAAATGCCTGAATCTTTTAAGGGGTAATAGTCCATTGACCCAGAATATCCATCAGGGTGGAGAGGGTGGGGAGAAGAGCAAGCTCAGCATTACAGCTGCAGTTTTACTCAGGCCATCACTTTGGAGATCAGCCTGTGCAGGGAGCTCAGATTTTCTCATACTGGGGTTCAGAGCTACCCTTGAAATAAATTATCCCTGCAAAGAGCTCCCACAGCTTCCACGCTGCATCCAAAGGGTGGAGAGCAATCCACTACCACCGCTGGGCAAAGAGACAAGCAGCACCTCAGGGGGGAAAAACAGGGGGAAAAAAAATCACAGTGCTGCTCCCAAGAGTTCAGATATCTCTGGTCAAATCCGAAAACCAAAGAGAGAAGCTGGGAAAAAAAATAAAGGAGAAATGAAATAAAAATAATTATTGAGTGCTGCAGCTTCTTTGCTTTGGGATTTTTTGGTGCCATTTTGGTGATGCTTGCTAATTCCATGCAGTGAATTAAAAAGAGCTGAAAGGGGCTTGGTTTAGATGGGATATTGGGAAGAAATTCCTCCCTGGGAGGGTGGTGAGGCCTTGGGCCAGGCTGCCCAGAGAAGCTGTGGCTGCCCCATCCCTGGAGGTCCCAGTGCCCACATCCTGCAGCCCTGGGAGAACCTCCTCCCTGCTGGAGCAAACATTCCTTCATTAAAGTGCTCCATATTCTCTCAGGAAAGTCCCTTTTGCCCCATAAGTGCTTTAATATCAAACAAAACACGTGCTCTGAGTTTGCAGCCTGCTCTGTTACCATCCTTGATGAAAGGAACACTTTTTCTTCCACCGTTTGAAATGGTTTTCCATCCCCTCGGCAAGACCTTGGGCTAGAGACAGACTGAAAAAAGAACAGCTGCCTTTTTTTTTTTTTTGGGCTTGTTTTTCTTTTTTAGAGAAAAGAATTCTCCCCCGCCTCAAGATTTCTTTCCCTTCTGCCGTTTTTCAAGTTTTGCAGCTCACCCTAATACTGCTCAGTGCCGAGCAGGGGCTGCCTGAGCTGGTTTTTAAGGATAACTGGGCGATCTCAGCCCCTGTTTTACTGCCAGCCTCCCAGTCCAGTCTGGGATCAAGGCTGCAGTTGGAATTGTGCATTTCCCACGTGTCCTCCCTACACTGAGCCTTCTCTTTTGCTTTTAGAGCATCCCCTCCTTTGCTTGTACGAACGGGATGTGGATGAGAGGGTGGGAGAACGCTGCCAGCAGGATGGACCAACCCCCATCCCTTATCCAGCCTTGCTGGGCACCCCCTGGAGCAAATCCCTCAAGCAGAACCTCCTGGAAACCCAGAGCCACCAGCAGCCCAGGAAAAACCACCCTGGTTCCCACAGGGAAGATGCAACCCCAGACATCCCCACCCCTCGCTGCTTTACACTTTGTCTCTGGTGTGGCTTAACAAGCGGAGATAATTTTTTGTTGTTTTAAAAAATCATCAGCAGTGATTAAGCATGAAAGGACATCATGGAAAAGAAGGACACGGACCTGCTCAAACGAGTCACAAAGATGCTTTGAGGGCTGGAGCCCCTCTGCTCTGGAGCCAGGCTGGGAGAGCTGGGGGTGCTCACCTGGAGAAGGGAAGGATCCAGGGAGAGCTCAGAGCCCCTTCCAGGGCCTAAAGGGGCTCCAGGAGAGCTGGAGAGGGACTGGGGACAAGGCAGGGAGGGACAGGACACAGGGAATGGCTTCCCACTGCCAGAGGGCAGGGATGGATGGGATATTGGGAGCCAACATTGGCGAGTCCCGAAGACTTCACAACAACGCTACGGAATCGTGCTGATTGTGAGCCACGGGGTGGTGTAAGAGACGGTCCATGGATCCCTCATCTGTCTCACGATCATTGACGAGGACAAAGACTGAAAGACCCTAAAAACCCCAAAGGGGGAAAGGACACAGGAGCCCCAGCCAGTCTGAGGTGGGAGGTCTGCCAAGTGCCTGCGGGTGTGCACACTGAACAGGCTGCTCTGCTGCTGTTCCTTGCTGCCCAGGCGGGAAGGGCTGCACTGGAGCGAGAAGGAACGTCCCGTGCCCAAACCCTGCACCGGTACCCTAAACAATGGGTCTTACTCCCCCACCTTCTTGGCTAGTTGCCTTTCCCAAGTTACCCCGAAACAATGGGTTTCGTTCCCCCACCTTCTTGGCCCTTTGCCCCTCGCCTCCAAAAGGACTATAAAAGGACTTTCTGAAGAGACCCCATTTTGAGATCTTCTCCCGGAACCTCTAGATCTCCCCACGGAAAGAAGACGGACCACGAGGATCCCGACTCGCCGTTGGTAGCTATTAACCCCTCCTCCCCCCTTCTCTCTCCCTTTTCTCCTTTCCCCATATCTCTCCCTCTCTTCTGTCTCCCAGTCATGCTGTTGGCACTCAATAAAGGTGCATTATTTTGATTGAAGCAAAAAAACTTTCCCCGTTTGTATTTCTTTTGCACTCTGAGATCAGGTAAACGAACCATCACGACCCCCGCTAGGATTAGCGGATCGTGACACCTGGCTACGTGATATTCCAACCGCGCCCCTCGCAGAAACGAGCCTGCATTTCCCATCGAAAATTCAAGGCACCTTCGAAGTGTTTTCCCCACTAAAACCCACAGCACTTCCCATTCCTGGAATTTCTCCATTTTCATCTATTTGTCAGTAAAACACGTCACAGTACCAATGTTTTGGTAGGACAGTGGGGAAAAGACAGGACCTTAAGCCAGTCCACCACTGATGACAAACACTCTTCCTACCCCAAAAGTCAGATTTTTCAATAATAAAAGAAATCTTGTGTTTCTCTGCTTCAGTCCTGCCAGCTCCTCTCATGCTGACACCACCTAGGATTTCTATGGAAAGAAATGAGTGGGTTGATCCCTTAAAAATATTGTTTGTTAAACTTAATAGCATCGACTTTTCTCCTAAAATAATGTCTGAGGCAAAATGACCCTTCTGGGGCGCAGAGAAACAGCAGCACCAAATAATTAACTGGGAGAGGGGAGGGATATTAGGGAATTTTTGTGATGATGCTGCAGAAGCGTTCTCCTACAGGTGAAGGGATCACTACATTCCAACAGGGAAGTCAAAGAATTCCCGTTGTTGAGCTCCAGCAAGGCCTGGTTTAATTCCCAGCAGCGAAATGGAGACCCACAAGTGAAAGAGAAATCCCCTATTTCATGTCCTCACTGTTAAAATTACAGATACAGGAGTGATCCTGGCTGTCCAAAAGCCAAGCAAAATAGTGTGAGAGATAGAAATAATAAATCTGACTGAAATCCAGGGTACCTGAGGCAATCCTTGTGGGATGGAGCAGTTTATCCCGACGGAGAGGGGGAGGCTGGACGAGGAAACCACAGCAGAAGAGCGTGAATGGTTTTATGGGCTTTGACACTTAATGGTCCAACTGGAAATGACACCAAAGTCCCTGATTTTCAAGGTGACTGATTTGAGCTGTCTCAGACCTTCTGTTATCACCAGCCACTCCTGAAATCCTCCCAGTCTGTCCCCGGAGACCTCCCGAGCCAGGAGGCAGCAGCACTCCAGGGGCTGGCCCTGATCCAAACTCTGCAGGCAAAGGCTGATCTTGGCAAAGTTTCTGCTCTGCAGTTTGAAATCCAAGAGCTCCTTCATGCTTCCTGACCTAGGATCAGAAACAGTCTCATTCAAGAGCTTCTTTTGCTGCTTAGTCCCAGCTTTTGGGAATCTGGGGGATTTTTTTTCCTAATAAGTTTCTTCTTTCTCTTTTACTGGAAGAAAGTCTACTTATTCCACATCATGAAACCAAAGGCATGAGAAAAACCTGTTCTTCCCTGCTGGGAGGACAAAGCAGATTCCCACTCTGCTCTAACGTAGCAGACAGACTCCAAGGATACGTGGGAGCCCTGGATCACCCTTTCTGCAGGAACGTTCTCCATCAGGAGGGTACCCCGAGCCTCCTCTGTACCTAGGGGCCTTCAGACCTCAAATCCTTGGGTTCTCCAGCACCCTTGAGTGAGGCACAGGGAATCCTGGGCTCAAACAGCTCAGCTCAAAGACCAAAAAACCCCCAAAGCAGTGGGATGGAAGTCGCTGGAAAGGCCCTCCGGCTCCTCCAGTGCTAATTGCCAGCAGTCCAATTACATCCACGGCCCTGACAGATTTAATTGCTGAGTTGCTGAAGAGACAAGTGACCTATTATGGATCATTGTTTACAGCAAATTAGTTCAGAAGTTCCCATCATTCTCCTTGTCATGCTCAGGGGCAAACTCCTTCTGCTCTGCTGCCGAGCCAAGGGCTTCCCTGGCTCCGGAACGCTCAGACGTGAGGAAAAGCTGAGCAAAGGCACAGCCAGGGCACAGCACAAGCCTGGCTGGGCAGCAGGAGAAAGCTCCGAGGTGAAAGGGGTCAGAGAGAGAGAAACCAACAGCTCAGGAGGGAAAAAAATGCCCAAGGAAAGGAGCTACAGAGGTCCTGGAAGAGCAGGTAGGAGAGGAGGACACAGGAACTCCTCGAGCACAGCTCAGATGCAGTTAAAGAGAACTGCTGGGGCAGTGGGCGGAGGATGGATGGGTGTATGGGGGTCCCAGGTGAGGGCAACTCATCCCTGACAGCTTTGGGGAGGGGAACTTTGCTTCCTGAGGGGTCTCCAAAGCAGTGTCAGAGGGGAAAGGTAAAGGGTGTGGTAACCAGGAGTAAATAAAAGGGATGTGGAGGGAACATTGGCAGGACATAAATGGGGCTGGGCTGAGAAGATACTCAGGAGAATTTTGCATTTTTCTTGGAAAACAGGGTTCTCCCCAGCCTGGGGAGAGCAGGGTTGAATATGGACGTGGTTCCTATTGTGCATGGATGACGTGGAACACCAGGACAGCATTATCCGGACTGTTACCTGCAGATACAAGGAATTAAAGCAGGAGAGCACAAGAAGCTTAAAACCAGGCCTGCCCTTGACTTGCACAATATATTTCAACAGCCCCATAAAAAGATCAGGGAATTCAGTCAAGCATGAATAGTTACAAGCATAAAAGAATGGTGGTATTATATTTATTATTAAAGCCCTTTGAAAGCCCCCTTATTGCAGATGGATTCGGAGCCTCTGGGGAAAGTCAGGGACAGGATATTTAGCAAAAACGTTATTAAAAATAGAAATTGTTTCCTATGACTTAACCTCACTGCCTAGGGGGAAATCACTTAGGTGGTGTTGGAGGAGAGCACGCGGTTGTGAGGCCGGGGTTGTTATGGAAAACTGTGCACAAGGGCTCTGGAACAGCAGCCGTGGTCCTGCTTCCAGGGAAGCACATTTACCTGTGCCTCCCACCCACTGCCTGCACCCTCAGCAGGGGCAGGAAGGCTTTTCCTTGGGCCAGCCTGTGCTCCCTGCTGCAGCTCCAAGCTCCAGGAGGTGCTCCCAAGGATCCACACCGTGTGGGGAATGAGCAGAGGGAGTGTGGAAGGGTGGAAGTGTTCCAGGCCAGGCTGGACGGGGCTTGGAGCAACCTGGCCTTGTGGAAGGTGTCCCTGCCCATGGCAGGGGTGGAATGAGGTGATGTTAAAGTCCCCTTCCACCCCAAACCCTCCAGGAATTCTGTGATGTTATTCCGCAAATAGAATTCACGGCATCAACACCCAGCAATTTCTCAATTTCTCAGTTTGTCACCATCCTGTATCAATTTATCACCATTCTGCAGCTCCCAGATGCCCCTGGTTCCCCCTCCTTGGCCTGGGGGGATTTGGGACTGGTGGCCAAAGGGCAGCTCATGGGATGCCACCACGGTTTGCTTGGAGCTGTAGTTCCAGCCTGGAACAGAGAGCCTTTTTCTCAACTGAGGCTGTTCAGCACCTGAAAAAGCTTCAGCGATGACAAATTGGTCTTTTCTCTCAGGAAAGCTCCTCTGCCCCCCAGCCAAAGGCTGCTTATCAAAGCAGCATCAGGTGTGATCCCCCCCTGCAAAGCTGGCCTGGAGCTCTTTGAGAAATGCGGCTCCAGAGGCCATGGAAATGCCAGGGGAGCGCTGAGCTGATCCGATTGTGTCCTCTCTTCCTCCTGGGATACATCTCTGGGATGATGGGCAGATATCAAACATTCATCACAGGCACTTGTCCCTTTAACAGCTGACATTGGTGCAGCAAAACAGGTTTTGATCACTTGAGCGTAATGTCAGTGCAATCATTGCCTGGAATGTAATTTTGCCTTAAAAAAAACAGGGAAGGAGGACGAAAAATGGGACTCAAAGGTCTCCGTGCTTCAGAAAAGCTGGCTCTGAAGTTTGGCTGTAAGCATCAGACCTCAGCAAATTCCGTAAACTCCCCCCCCACTCCCCCCCCATCTGTATTTGGACATTTTCCTCTTTCTTAATGATATTCCATCAATTACATAACTTCATGGATCCCCGGGATCGGGGCTGGGGAGTTCAGCTTCATTATCAGTGCAGTTATCGTCCCTTGGAGACAGAGCAAACGGCCATTTGTCTTCTTCAATTCAATTAACAGCAACCCTCTCTGGACACCACGTCGGTGGCACTCGGTGACACTCTGGGGCATCCCCTCCTCCACCAGGACGTGACCCCCATCTCCTCAGTCGAGCTCTGGCTCCTCTCTTGCCAGCTCCCTGCCGTACATTTTAGCAGCACGTCAGGAAATGGCGCAGTAAATTATCCAAGAATTAAACCGGGCAGGGCGAGAGCCAAGAAAAATCCATTTATCGATGGCCATTCCCACTCTGAAGTGCTTGAGGAGGTTGAAAAGACAGGAACATATCTTCCCTGACCAGCCAAGAAGACTCTTCCCAAGAAGGACAAGGTCACATCTTCCTGCAAAATATGAAGGTTGGCTGAGGGAAGAGTTTCAACATTTTCAACATGTTCAAAGAGAACAGGGCCGCTCCAGAACACCAGTTGTGACTTTTTGGCACAACCATGGATCACAGAGCCTGTACTTCCCCTTATCCCTGGCCTCTCCTCTATGAATGCACTAAGTTCAAGGAGCCTCAAGCACATCCCTCCGCGACATTCCATCATGGCAATAATCCCCTCACATCGGCCGAGGGGCTTGGGGGCGTGGGTTAGCAGTGGGCTTGGGTTGTTGGATGGGCTCCATGACCTTGGAGGGCTTTTCCAGCCCTAATGATTCCATGTAGCTCTCCAGCAGTGCTTCATGGAGAGCAGAGGGTGGAGGGCAGCCCACTGACACAAATAAGCCCCTCTCTGCTCCTGGCATGTGGCGCTTTTAATGGAAAGCATTAATTGCTGGTAAATCTCTCTGGTAGCAACTGGACCTGACAAATGACTTTTTAGAACAACTCTTCCACTGAGGAAGGATTGGCTGATAATTCATGGATGCAAAGAGCACTCAGATCACTGGGAGTGGGCAAGAAATTGGGGGAGTCTCCTGACCAGCCAGAGCCTGCAGGCTTTCCAGGAGAAGACCTACCAGCGCAGGCAGAAAAGGTGGCTGTGAGCTGAAAAACTGTGTCCTTGTGGAAGTCCGTCCATGCCTCCAGGACCACCCAGCTGCTCTGGCTGAAGCCCCCCATTGATGACACCAGCACCCCATGGTCAGCCTCCCTAAGATCTGTTCCTGAAAGGATCCAGTGAAACCCATAGTTTGGTTTGCCAACGTGTCCTTCTGCTTTAACGACAGCAAAATCCATCCCTGTGCCCCTGGCGCAGGCCCAGCCCCGCGCTGCTCCCGCTGTGAGGAGCAGTGATGGGATCGCTGGGATGTAACAAGATTTATCACCTGCTCCTGGAGAGTGATTGCCTGCTCGGTGTCCTCAGTAAATAATGTTCTGCTGGCATCATCTGGGACATCATTAACCCAGGAGACAGCGGCACCGTTTAACCTCCCGCGGGCTCGCGCTGCTCCCCCAGCTGCCCGACATGTCTGGGTACTCAGCAAGTCCTTCCAGGGACAACGTGAGGCTGGGAGGCCAAAATCCACACGGGGAAGGAGGAACACGGTTTGGTACCAGGAAGAAGGCAATGCCATGCTGAGGAGAACCTCTGAGCAGCTCACAGAATCACAGAATGATCCAGGCTGGAAAAGACCTTTGAGATCATCAAGCCCAAGCTATGACCCAGCACCTCCTCATCAACTAAACCACGGCACTGAGCGCCACATCCAGGCTTTTTTTAAACACGTCCAGGGATGGTGACTCCACCACCTCTCTGGGCAGACGATTCCAGTGCCCAATCACTCTTTCAGCGAAGAATTTTTTCCTAATGTCCAGCCTAAACTTCCCCTGGTGCAGCTCAAGACTGTGTCCTCTTGTCCTGTCACTGGCTGCCTGGGAGAAGAATCCAACCCCCATCTGACTGCACCCTCCTTTCAGGCAGTTGCAGAGAGCGATGAGGTCACCTCTGAGTTTTCTCCAGGCTAAACAACCCCAGCTCCCTCAGCTGCTCCTCACAGCACTTGTGTTCCAGACCCTTCCCCAGCCTTGCTGCCCTTCTCTGGACACGCTCAAGCGTCTCCACGTCCTTCCTGAGCTGAGGGGCCCAGAACTGGACACAGCACTCGAGGTGCGGCCTCACCAGTGCCGAGCACAGGGGAAGAATCCCTGCCCTGGTCCTGCTGGCCACACCATTCCTGATCCAGGCCAGGTGCCATTGGCCTCCTTGGCCACCTGGGCACACTGCTGGCTCATGTTCAGTCAGCTGTCAACCAGTCCCCCCGAGGTCCCTCTCTGCCTGGCCACTGACCAGCCACTCTGTCCCCAGCCTGCAGGGGGTTGCAGGGGGTTGTTCAGCTCCACCTGAACAGCCTTTGGAGGGAACCCACGGTTACTCAGGGCTGGTTGGTCATTCTGGCAGCAGCAAGGGTGACAAGTCACAGGTTCCAGCTGCTGGGCACATCAGGGCATTTCCCAGCTCTCATCCATAGCCACGGCCGCTCACAGGGCTGGAGACAAGCAGAGCTCTTCCCAAGGGTGGTCTCCTCCCTTCCCAATCCACCAGCACAATCCCCTTCAGTGACTTCCTTTGGGCAGGGCCTGTGCCAAGGGCTCAGGACTTGGACTCGTCTGGTCCTGCCTCCTCCCTCTGCTTAATGTCTCCTGACTGCTCCTTCACCGTGTCTGTGCCTGAAACGTTGGATTTATTAATGCATTTTTAATTAGCAAACTCATTCTTCAGGTGAAGGTGTCTTGCATCTTAATGGCCTTTGCTTTGAACCTTTGCCAGAGAGAGTTTTATGCCACAAACCTCAAGCTGCAACCAAGTTTCCTGACCCTCAACTCGCGCACTGAGCAGCCAGGGGAGGAATTTGCTCCGTGGATGCAGTCCCCAGTTAGTCCGAGCCGGTGGGACGTTCCAACACTCAAGGCCCAGAAAACCCACACAGCCTGTGCACAGTTAGAGCAGTGCTGCAGGAAAGGCTTGTTGGGGCTCAGCAATGGGGTTTGGGCAGCCCCAGGAGATGGGGAGAGGTCTGAGCACGTGTCCTAAGTGTGTGGGGACAGCCAGGAGCCAGCCTGACTGCTCCCCTCAGCCCTCTGCTTCTCGGGGACACAGTTACTGTTCCTTGGAGCCTCCTTCAGGCCGGTTCATGACCCAGTTACTCACCGAGTTTGCCTCTTTGCAAGCCCCACCTTCCCAAATCAGCTCCTAGCATCAGGGGCCAGCAGAAAGCCCTGGTTTTTCCTAGGAGTTTGTGACATTTTAATCAACTCTTCCGGATAGAGTTACACATTTAAATGCTGTGCGGTTCCCTTCAGATCTCCCCAGGCATTTCATGGTTCCAACGTGGCCTCGGTGTTCTCTGTACTCCTCCAGCCCCAGATTTCCTTTCAAACCAGCCGTGACAATTGAGATGTTCCAAGTGATCAGTGCTGCAGGAGCTCACCGTCCCCAGCCCCGGCTCAGAATCCATTTCCCACCTCTGGGAGGAGCAGGAGTTGAACCCATTTCCTCTTCTCCCGTGCTTTGGGAAGGGTGGGGGAACTGTTGACAGCTTGGTAGTTTATTTCCACACAGCTCCATAGATCCAGACCTTCCAGAGGCGTTCCGCAGCACCAGCTGTTCCTGGGTTTTCTGGCTGCTCTGCCACACAAGCTGTTAACGGTGCCATTTGTCTCCATCCTCCTCTGAAAGCACATCCCAGTGGCACACGAGTCCCAACAGCAGCTCTTCCCCTGTCCTCTCCCACGCTGGAAGGGAATGACACGGTCTCCAGAGGAGCAGGACCTGGCATGGAAATCCTTTCCTGGTGGAGAGCAGCAGATGCTGAGCGTCCCTGCAGCTACTGCGTGTGCGGGAGGTATTTAAGCTCCACTGAGTCTCCTGATGAACCATCCTCGGCTCCTCTGGATCACTGTGCGGAGGCAGCGACGTGTGCGTGGCTCATTCCCGCAGCAGGACATGCATTAATCCTTTCTGACTTCCCCACCCCCCCACATCCCCATCCCTCTTTTCCCAGCAGCAGCAGATGTGAGCTCACCTGGCTCCAGGTGCTCCCCTTGCCATTCCCCAGCTCCCGGGTCCCCCGCCAGCCTCCCTGTTTGTCAGTAATTCCTCCTCGTGCTGCTGGGATCGCTTCACTGCCTTAAGCTGTGCTTTAAGGACTTGGGAAGCAGCTTAGGTGCTGTTGCATGACTCGATCCTCCCCCTCAGCTCTCCCCTCTCGGAGGAGAAGCCTGAGCCTGGCCCTGACCTCTAGCAAGGTCCCTCAGTGAGTCCTGCAGCGCTGCAGGTCCTCTGAGGCAAAGCACAGAGTCAGGAGCGGGGAACGGCTGGAGCTGGGCCAGGGGGGTTTAGGTTGGATATCAGGGAAAGGTTCTTTCCCCAGAGGGTGCTGGGCACTGCCCAGGCTCCCCAGGGAATGGGCATGGCCCCGAGGCTGCCAGAGCTCCAGGAGCGTTTGGACAGCGCTGCCAGGGATGCCCAGGGTGGGGTTGTTGGGGTGTCTGTGCAGGGAGAGGAGCTGGGCTGGATGATCCTGTGGGTCCCTTCCAGCTCAGCCTATTCCATGATTCTATAGAAGAAAGTTGAATTCAGAAGCCTTTTCCCTCCCTTCCTCCTCCAGGCAAAGGGCAGCAATTGTTTGACTCAGCTCAATTTCCTGGGATTTCCCAATCCCTTATCAGTCATGTCACTCTCCACCTCGTCCTCAGCAGCATCCCTGGAAGTGGCACCAGGTGCAGGCGTCCTGCAGAGCCCAGCCAGAGGCCACAGCCGCTCAGGACGGGGCCCAGAGACACTTTCCATCTCCCTGTCCAGCCTGGGCAGCACGTACTGCAGAGGCAGCATTCCCAGGCCTCCGAGAAGGAGCCATTTATTATGCCCCTTCTCCCTCAGCACAGTCCCTGCTCTCCTGCATCCCCAAGTGCCAATATCCCGCGGTTTTTCTGATCCAATTTATCACTGGGCTGTTTCCCCCAGTCAGCAGATGCCCTGTGCTCAGGTTCCTGACGGATCGATTGATGCCGAGGCCTCCGAGGTGCCACTTGCCAGGTCCCTGAGTTCCAATTCCCCTCCTGTCTCAGCGAGATGTGGGAAGGGGAGGGCAAAGCCCAGAGGGACAGCGAGGGACAGGGGCAGCTGAACTCTGCAAGGGCTTCTGGGCTGGGTGAAGGGCTGGAAGGGGTGTCAGGACAGCATTCCTGAGCTCTGCATTCCGTAGGAGCCGCTCAGTTTGGCACCACAGCACCTGCCCTCCTGCTCTGCCCCCCGTTGGGATTGAGTGGATTCCCGTTTCAAGCTGGGGCAGGAGCTCTGCCCCTCCACCCCACAGCTCCCCCAGCACGTCCCACTGCAGCCTGGCAGAGACTCCACCCTCAGCGCTGTGTCCCCACGCCACATGCCATGGGAAACGCGCGTAGGAAATGCAGGAAGGGGAGCCAAGGCCTTCCTGCTTCTCCGTGCCAAGAGGGAGGCTCAGGGCGAAGCATTTCAGTGAGATGAAAGCTCACCTTTGCTGCACCCTTACTCCACTCTGGAAGGGGAAAGGTGCCCAGTGAGCCCAGGGGAGCTGGCGAGCTCCCCACCAGTGACTGCCTGGAGAACCTGAAGGGGGTTGCTGGCATTGAACCAGCTGAACCAATGGCAAGGACAATGAGCACTCTCCCCTCTTCTCTTTGGAGAAGACACAGCACCATGGCAAGCGTTCCTGAGGAGGAAAATACCTGGGGTCACAACCCAGCAGTTTTCACACCTGGGGTCCTTAATGGATTTCTTCCCACCCCAGTCATCCCCCTGCACACGCAGTTGGTCCAAGCTCTGTTTTCTCACCCCACAAGAGCCTTCACTGAATCCTCAATTACGCACAAAACCTCTTAAGGAGTGAGACAAAGCTCCCAGAAGTGGTTTTATGGCTTCCAAGACACAAAGCTCTCCTCCTCCAAAGCACTCTCCTGACAAACACTCCTTCCCCAGCTTTCCAAGCGCATTTTCAAATCAAAGCTGCAGCTGTGAGAGGTGACCTGGACATAAGACTGGCCTCCTGCCCCACTTTGCTGCTCTGCTGGGAGAAGACCTTCGAGGGAAGCAAAAGGAAATTTCTATTTGTGTTCCCTCTCCCATAATGAAAATCTCCTAACTTTTGGGGAGGCAGATATGTGGAGGGGCAGGATACCTTAAGGGTGGGAGAGATTTCCTCGTCCTTGTCAAGGAGGAGGGAAGAACCAGTATTAGCAAGGTCTCCCTGCTTAGTCTCTTGTTTAAGGACAGAACAGTCACCTCCAATGAAAGCAGCAATGGGGGAGAGTCAGGAAGGAGACAAAAGTTAAGCGTTGTCATTGGGAAGATGGGGACAGACTTCATCAGCCCCGCGCTGGAGCTGCCGCCTCTCAGCAAAACGCGGGGAGATGAAGAGCGTTAGTTATGCACTGCCATGCTGCATTAAATGAAGGTGGCTGCCCCCGAGCCCTCCTTCCTCGAGCCCTTCACCCCGCTCCCCTCGGGAGCATCATTAGAATGGCACAGCAGCCTCGGCCCCCCAGGGTCACGGAACCCAGAGTTGTGAGCTCAGCAGAGTCCGAGCAGCTCTGCGGAGAGGCAGCGGAGTGACGGGTGAGGTCCCTGCCCTTTGCATTCGCTTGATATTCATTTGGAGCCGCGCTGCTCATTACTTCCATCACAGCCAGGCTCCGCTGGCTGGCTCGGAGCTTTGGAGCGCTGCAGACTCGGGCCAGAGCCTGGTGCTCCATCCCCGGGGTCCCGGCTCTGGGAGCGCCACACCCAGACACCCTGACACCCAGGCACGGCCTTTCGCCCGTGCAAACCCCAGGGATGTGCTGGGACACGGCTCCTCCACCACAGCTGACCACGCTCGTGCTGGTGGGGCTGGGCACACCCGGGGGTGTTCCACCCATTGCCATTCCCTGGCATGGAAATGCTTTAATTCACTGAAGGACGGAGCCAGTGGGATGTGGACAGTGAGTTTGTCACCAGAGAAGCTTCCAGCAGTCAGTTCAGCTTCTGGAAGTTTGTAGAACTGTGACAGTAGTACCTAGAAGTAGAACCTTACAGAACCTATAAGTAGTCCAAGGGCAGAAGTTTCATATTCCGGAAAGCAGCCTCTGGCTACGGGAATGAGCTAGAGAAGCTGCAGTGCCCCTGGCTGGCCTGGAGTCCCTGGGCTCAGAGCTATTCCAGTGGCTTATCTGCCCAGCTTCCCAAAGTGACTGGAAAATTGCAGAGGAGCTACTTGGATCAGGAGCAATGTCTTCTCTTCCCCCCAGAGAAGCTGTGGCTGCCCCCTCCCTGGAAGTGGCCAAGGCCAGGTTGGAGGGGCTTGGAACAACCTGGAAGGTGTCCCTGCCTGTGGCAGGTGGGTAGAACAAGATTATCCCTTCCAACCCAAACCATCCCATGATTTTATGATGCTTAGCCCCTGCCACAAAGTTGTGGCTCTCTTCCCAACATTCCCCATCCAAGGGATGCTGGGAGAGAGCTGGAAATGGAGGTACTTTTCAGCAGTTTCTCCCCATGCATTTAAGCAGCTTCTCCCGTCTTTTCCTCGTCCTTCTCCTGGGAGGAAAGCCTGGGCAGGCAGTTCCTGGGTACTCAGCACCACAAAGGAATCACTGCAGTGGGACAAGGCAAGCCAGGAGCCTCCCCTCGGAGGTGCAGCACAGTCTGGGGCTCTGCTTAGCCAAGGGGTCATTTCCCAGTGGGTCAGTGCTGGAGCTGGAAATGCCTTTCCAAAAGGGAATTAAGAAGCCCTGCCTCGAGCTGGGAAGCTGCTGGGCAGAACAAACACACAGCACTGCACAAATCAGGAGGAAACCAGTGACAGGCTTGGACCTCGGCTTCCAGACAGGTTGATGTAAGAAAGATTTTCTGCTCTCCTTCAATACAAAGTAGGAAGTTTTGAAATCTAATCTTTCCTTGGGAGAAAAAAACCCCTGGTAGTCTGCAGCTCCTGCCGCTTCTAGCCCATATATTTACAAAGATCCTTGAGCAGAGACAGAGCAATTTGCTGGGATGAGCATTCACGGAACCAAAGGATCAGGCACATTATCATGCCCTCCACATCAGCCAAAGGCCACTGCCTTGGATTCCCACTCCTGTGGGGAGCCAGAGGAGACTCAGGAAGGCACAAGGATTGCGAGTCTATGGAGTCAGGGCAAAGCAGCAGCCAGGAGAGAGCAAAGCAGGGAGCAAGGAGAGCTTGGACAGGGATGTTTGACTGCTGCAAGCGTGGCTCAGGCACTGAAGTATCCACACAAGCCATGCATGGAGAGCTCATCCCAGGAAAACCCTGCTCTCCCTGCAGCAGTGCTGGGAGAGCTCAGCTGCCCATCACACTCAGCACTTCCCTTTAGTGGGAATGGGATGTGGGGTGGTCGCACTGGACACCTGGCTGAGGCACCTAGAGGGTGTGGAGCAGTGGTGCAGCCCCTGGTGCAGAATTTTCCCCCAAGACTGAGAAGAGACTAGAGGTGAAGCCCTAAACCCACTGCAGGAGAGAAGAAAGGCTCCTCACTGTAGATGGGGCTCTGCTCTGGATCAGCTCTGGAGAAATCCGGCTTTTCATCAGGACAGAAACTGAGAAGAGCCTTTGAGGAGCCCGACCAAAATGTTTGGGCCAGCCTGGAGTCCTGCCAAACGGGGAAGACCGCAAAGTGATTAAAATGTAAAATTAGAGCCCAAATGAAACCCCAGACGCTCAGCCCAGGCTTGTGCCTCGTGCCAGTGCGGCCACAGGCACATCGAGACTCGGGTGGTGGCTTGGGGCTCATGCTGCAGCTTCACCCATGGTGCTGTGGAGCAAGAGCACTGGTCCCACTGGGGGGCCCCTGCTGGGATGTGCAGATGTCCCAGGCAAGCCTGGAACGCCTGGTGCTGCAGGGGGATGGGCAGAGAGGACAGCCCTTGAAGCTCCTTGCAGAGGAGGCTCAGGGAGCTGTTCCGAGCAGAGCCAAGCTGGGAATTTGGAGATCAATGGTTCTGTCTGCTGACAACAGGCGTGAAAAACAACCTGCTTTAGTAAAACTTGCAGGAACTTTTGGGGGGAAATCAGTTATACTGGAGCAGTTGACAATTAAAGAGCATTCTCCAGCAACTATTTTTCACCCAAATTACTTTTCAGACCCTCCACTCAGGCACATAAGATGTATGTTCATCAATAAAGTAAACACACGGATTCCTTCCCTGTCCCACCAACGCTGCAGTTTCTGGACAGACCCCTCAGCCAGGGGAGTGGGAAGCACTACAGCAGCTCCTGAAATCCCCCAGATAACAAGGAAAATCCTCGCAGCCGGTGTTAACAGGATTGCAGTTGTTTGGTTTAATATGAATGTATTTATGTATTGTTAGTGCAATTTGGCAGAGCTGTTTCCTTGCTTGCAAAAGTCTGGATTTAGCAAATATTGGCTGGTTAACTATGTTGTTTCTTAGCAACCCTAATTGGATTTCAAACGGGAGATTTTGTTTTGGAAATATTACCTGTATCACTTAGCACTGTGAAATAAGTTCCTGCCTTCTTCGTGCAGATAAACCCAATCAGCACTCCCCAATCCACTGGGGCTCCGGCTTGTTTACCCTCTCCTACGGCAGGAGCTGACAGATTCCCTCCTCCCCTGGCCAGGACCTGCAATCTTTTACCAGCACTTGGAATTCCAAGAGCGGCACGAGCTGCTGCTGCAGCCTCCAGCTTGACTGGCAGCCCCCTGGTGACACCATCCCCAGGCACGGCGGCAGTCAGAGATCCACAGAATCCTTTAGGTTGGAAAAGCCCTTTAAAGTTGTTGAGTCAAATTTATCCCCCAGCGCTGCCAAGGGCACCTTTAACCCAGGTCCCCAAGTGTCACACGCACACGGCTTTTAAACCCCTCCAGGGATGGGGGCTCCGCCGCTGCCTTGGGCAGCTGTGCCAGGGCCGGGCAACGGGGAAGGAATTGTCCCAACATCCAACCTAAACCTCCCCTTCAGGCACAACCTGAGGCTGTTTCCTCTTGTCCTTTGGCTTGTCCCAGCTCAGCTGCTGGGCACATATGTGGGAAGAGACCCCAGCTGAGCATGAAGGTGCCAAGCTGCCTCCCATCATCCCAATGCTTCTGCTGCTGAAGCACCAACATATCCCATGGACCTTTTTCAGGGATGTAGAAAGTGAGGTGGAGTTTCTTTTCTCCAGTGCCTGTCCCCTTTCACCACGTCCCACTGGAGTCAGGATAGACAGTGGGATGCCCAAAGGTGCAGCTCCAAGCCTCCGAGCAGACAGGGAATGGCCCCGCGAGCAGTGCACAGAGACAACTCCAGCAGAGCTTTCCGTGTGTGTGGAGGGTTTTTTCTGGAAAGCAGCTGCTGCTGTGCCATTTAGTGATAGTGAAGGGGTAAGCCAAGCATTCAGCCAATTACAGCCTCCAAATCATTGCACAGCCATGGGCCAGTGACTGCGGGGAGAGCCGGGAATGAGCATTGATCGGAGCCTGGGGCTGTGCTGGCCGCGCTGCTGCCGCTCCGTAGCGCGGAGCACTCCTGGTCCTCCCACAGCCCTGGGAGCCACAAAACTCCAAAAGCTCAGCAAGGAGCACAGTAGGGAGCTCAGTCTGTCAGGATCAGGGATTTGGGGCTGTGCTGCACCAGGCTTCCTGTGCAGGAAGGGTTACTCGGAGCACATGGCTCCTTCTAAAGCCCTTCATCTCCGCAGAGATGTGGCGGCGCGGGAGCTGAACAATTAAAGAGCTGCCGATGTCCTTGTGCAGCACGGAGGGAGGAGAGGCAACTCCAGGGAAGTGGCAGCCTGCAAAGCAGGCTCTTTATACTCTGAAGATGGTAATCTGCATTTTCAGGAGGAATGAAGCAGCATTTTCCCTGAGGGCTTCAGGGTATGGAAGTACGGGAAGAAGCGTGGTCCTGAGCCACTCTCAAGGGGACAAGGCCACTGCCCCCATGGCAGAGCACTGACAGAGCTGGGCCATGCAAATACAGCTGCTCAGGGACAGGCACCTCCTTCCTCCCTTCCTCCAAACCTTTAAAGGGATGCTGGACCCAGACACAACTTTCCCAACACGGCCAGACTCAGTTGTAAGCACATGGGTTTGGCCCTAACCCCAACCGGATATTCCCAACAGGGAAAAACTTCTGGGAGGTTCACTGAGCAAACTCTTCACCAGCTAAACAAATGCCATCTGAGCCAGATGAGTTTATTCTCAATGAAAGAGAGTTCCTTATATTTTGGGAAATTTTAGGAATTAAGGAGTAGGGGCTCATTTAATAAGAAATTCCATAGAATCATAAGATTATGGAATGATTTGGGTTGGAATGGAACTTAAAGCTCATCTCATTGCACCCCCTGCCATGGGCAGGGACACCTTCCACTAGCCCAGGTTGCTCCAAGTCCCATCCAACCTGGCCTTGGACACCTTCCCCTTCCAGTTTCTTCTGTTTCTCATGAACAAATATATTCCGTCCTGATGGGAGGATCAGACAAAAGCCAGACAATCATTAAGCTTGGAAAAGATCTCCACGACCATGAAATCCATCCATTCCCCCAGCACTGC